>MU226423.1:44504-56909 GCA_018584345.1 Thuja plicata | reverse complement strand
TATATATATATATATATATATTGCAATTAAAAGATCAATATAATATTCATAAAGGAAATATATCTTTTTGTATTAAGGTAAAAATGAGATTTAATTATCCTCACTTAAGCAGTTGCTCAAACAACTAGATAGTCATACGCAAAATCAATTATAAATATTATTTTACCACTTTAAAAAGGTTATTTAAAGGCTAAGAAATATGTGTCCAAGTTCACTTAAATATTGGTGAATATATTTCTTTTGTGAGAAATCCATTAGTAATTTTCCCATGCATATAGTAAATATATTTATAAGGAGATATGCTTTTGTTGTTATAGTATATGTTAAGATTAACTCTATCAAGTGCACAAATAAAGGAAATATAATAGGTCATTTTATTAATGTATAGATTCAATAAATATGAAGGATCAAAACCTTAGATTTAAATTATTCCATTAAAGTGTAAAATTCATTTATGCATCTTTTTCGTAAGGATAAAATTTATCTTTTATTTTGAAGTCATAAAAGTTTGCTACAAATCCATTTTATAAATATATGCTTGTGAGTCTATCACATTTTTTTTATAGGAATTAATTATTATGTGAGAAGAATCATACCAACATTTAAATTAACATAAATATGCCTTAATTGCATATAGATGTCTATTAAAGAAAAGTTGATAAAATTGAACAATAAAGTTCTATTTCAACCCATTATATAAGATTAGATATTTACCTAGACATAAACACTCTATAATAATAGATCCATATGTTATTTTTTTAACCTAGACCCACACATCTTATTAAAATAATATTATCTAGCAGTTCTTTTATTTTCAGCAGAAAATATACGATAAAGAAACAAAAGGGGTTTTAGTGGGGAGGGTCGAAGCCCTACCCCACGACATCTGCATCGCTGGAGTGGAGGTGAGGGAGGGTTGGTCTTCCCCACCCCCTGTGGCAGTGGCTCCTGATGCGGTAGCTTGCCGACCGACCACGAAGGGGCCAGGGCAAACCTCCCATGTACTCCCTCGCACTCCAAACCCCTCCCTCCTTATCATTGTCGCTGCTTCCCTGCCTCGTAGACAACGCCGCCACTATCTCCTCTGCTCATGCCTCCTTTTGACCCTGCTTCTCACTACAAACTTTTGCATTCTATCGGTCTCAACTTCCCTCTGCCCACCTTTGGGTTCTGACGCCATGCATAGAGGCGTTCTCTACCAAACCCGTCGCCTTCAGCCTTTCTTTTTCCCCTATAGCAGAGCACGACAAGTTTTAAATCCAAAAGCCATATTTAAATATTTTGATTTAGGCATGTAATTGTTTTTTTTATTTATACCAATGAAGTTTTATTTTCAACTTTTCGGGGATGGGAGGAGAGAGCGGCGCGGCCACACTGTGCAAGCACAGTGGGCAGCTTCCCACTGTGGTTACACAGTGGCTGACGCCCCTGTGCTCGTCTCCCACTGCCCTACCACCGTGGCGCTCGCAGCCCTCATGTTGCAAAGTCATCGTCCCTCACCCTTTCCAACCCTTCGACACCCGACCCTGCCGTCGGACTACCCTTCCTTGGATTCCTCCACCTCGGCCAGACTTCAGCCCCCACGTCCAGCTTCCTTCGTCAAGCCTGCCTCCCTCTGCGCCCATCGCCATGTGTAAGTGTGGCTCACTGTCAGATCGGCCATCACCCAGGCAAGACTAGGGTTTAGAAACCCTATGCTTTAGCTAATATTATTTAACAATATAAAATCGGCAGCTGCATAATATTGGAGATTTTAGTGAGAGAAAGTAGAGTGTATTTATAAGTTTTTTATTATTTTTTTAGATTTGATTTAGTCGATAGCCACTAGATTTGTAAGAGATTAGTTTTTCTGTGGATCCCAAATTTAATCCATTAAAATTTGATAATTGCAAATGTTGACTTAAACTTTGTAATTTCTAGAACTTTGCATTTTCAAATTATCATATTCAATATCTAATTATAAATATTTGTTTAGTATTTGGTTCAAATCATAGATTTGATTCTTAGAAAATATTGTTGGAACATTGACTTAAGGGCATTATTTTCTTGAAGGAATTTTATAATTGGGATTAAGATTAGCTGATAGTGAAATAAGATTTTAATTAAACTCAGAATTTATGAGTTGAATTTTGGTAAAAAATTAACATTGTATTAAAATGAATTAGATCATATTTACTTTAACTCTATTTAAAGAAAATATTTGTTGATTCAATTGTTGACTTGGGAATTAGATGTTTCTAAAGAGATTGTATTTTAACATAGAAAATTAATTAAATTTGATTCTTTTATGAATACATTAGAATTGTAATTAAGTACCTTGGCTTTGGAGACTTAAAATACTCTAGAGGGTTGAAATTTTGGTCTTTTTAAATGTAATTAAGTTAAAATCCTAAGTTAGTATGTTTCTAAATGAACCATCATTATTTAAATAAAGCTTAAATTATGAAATTGCTATTGAGTGGGGCAATTAGTTATCTAGATGTGGAAGCATAATAAACTAAATTATTTAAGTTCTTTATTGGAGAAATCTGGTAAATTTATATAGCATTATTAAATTTAATAGCATTTGATCTAATGTTTCAAGTACAACTATTATATGAAAATTTAGGGGATATTAAATTGAATTGTTTAGTTATATCATAGATTGATTAAGTTAGTTTGTTTTTCCTTGGGTTATTCTTTCTCAGATACTAGTTCAATTAAATCAATATAATAATATTTAACTAGATGAGTAATTTGGAATTGCTAGGAGGACTTAAGGGTTGGAATTTATTAGAAGATTTATTGGTTAAATTAGCTTTTAATGTAAGAAAAAGGATTGATTATAATTTAAAATTGTAATTATAGTATTGAGTAGGTATTGATATATACCTTATTCTTAAGGGTTTAGATCATTATGTTGGGAATGAAAAGTTTAAAATTCAATTATCAATTAGAGTTTAAATTTATATAAAACGCTTTGATTGAAAACAATGTCATTTTACAATTAACTTAAATAGTTCTATAAAGGAGATTAATTGAGTTATTTAGTTAATTAGTAGATATTTTAATGCTTTAGCATTTTAAGTTAAATCTTATAGTTTAGTTTAAAATATTTTAAATTACCCTTTTAAAAATTAAGTGTAATCAGTTTAACATTTAAAACAATTTCATAAAATGGTAAGGGTAAAATAAGATTATTATTTAATACACAAAATAGAAGACTTTTAAACATAATTAAATGAGTTAAAATATTCAAGGAAGTTATTGACATATATAAGTTTGATTAATTAAAATTCTTACTTAGAGGTAAGTTAATTGTTTCAATAGAGCATTATTAAAATCAATTATAATAACATTTATCAAATGCTTAAATTGAGATTATTTTATAGAGAATTAAAAATGGAATTTAGTACTATGAGAAGATTGATTGTATAAATTACTTTAAGAATAATTTTAGTAAGTTTAAAAAATAGATTGACTATTATAGCGTAATTGTAAGACTTATTTATCTGGTTAGTACCTTATCTCTGGAATATTTGATTTTGTGCAAGGAAATTAAAAGGGGATTTAGCCATAGAATATTATTAAAGTTAAATTGTAAGAATTAACTTGATTGTTTAAATTCATTTATATTCAGCTAGATGGGAGCTTATTGATATAAAAATAAGGGGTATAGTTTTAAGTGTACAGTTGATTAAAGGAAGTAATTATGTTAGCAATTATAGTTATTAAAGCTAGTAAACGTGTTTGGTTTCCACTCTTGATCAAGCACTCATTATTCGACCAGTGGACATGTATAGTCAAACGCAGTCAACACATGTCCACCCGAACATGTTCAAGGTTCTAAAACTTGTACCTATATACCTCACTAGTAAACAACTAGAGACGAGTGTTTTTGTATGGTTAATATTAGTCTCTTTAGAAATTTTTAATTAATCATTAAATGTTTACACTATATATATATATATATATATATATATATATCAAAGATTGCGGCTAGATTTATATTGAAAGAAGAATTTTTGGTCATGTTCTTTAGTGCACCTTGGACGCAAGGTGTCGTGTAGCTTCTACTCCCTTTTTGTGACTAAGTGTTAGTCACTCTGTATATGTAATTTGATTAATTTAATTTTCAGCTTTGGTGAACTTGGGGGAAGGGCTAGCTTGAATTCTTTTCGATTTTCTTGTAATCATCTAGTCACCAAATTTTCTTTTATCTTTTAAAATTGCTCCTGTTCACATTTATCTCTTTTGGATTTTCATAGCTTTTGAGTTTTGACTTTGAACTTGTGAACCTTGATTTAAGTTTTCTTATGTTCTTAAGGTGGCTAGGATATGTGTGTTATGTTGCTAGTCCTGTGTTGTGAAATATTGTTCTCTATCATATTTAGAATGGAACATTGATAGAATGTATAAGGGAGTAGGTTGCGAAGAACGTACCATTATCATTCTTAAAAGCATAATGTGCTTGAAATATGACTTATCAATTAAGAAATGTTAAAATTAAATTAACATGCACCTTCTTATGAATTTTAGATATACATTGCATAAATGATTAGCCTTGATCAATATATCTTGAAGGGAGTATTGATACTATGAAACACAGTATAGATGAGGTCACAATTTCCCTACCTCTTTGATGAAATCTAGGAGGATGTTCATGCCTAGAGGGGGAGGATGTGAGGTCTACCCCAGCATGACATAAATTAGTACTATCTTTCACTTGTATATTGTCTTGTCAAAACTGATTTTGTTATAGTTGGACTTTTGGGATACATGTAAAACTCTATGGATTGTTGAAACCTTTGCTTGTAAACAAAACCGGAATATGTAATCAAGGAATCTATATAATGCTCTATGTTTGTGATGCAGATTTCCATTTAGGACTTAGTTCTGATAGTTTAGTATATTGGAATAGTATGTGGATGTAAGATATAATCAAGATGCAAATTATTAAAGAGTGTTATGTTATGCATATGGATTAGATGTAGATATTGTTTAAGTTCAAAGAATCATTGATGCATATAAGTGAATGTATGTTCTACTTGCATTATGTATTCTTTTGTGCTTAAAGTATAGATTTATTGGACCTAATGATGTGTGTAATGAGTGTGCAGGAAAGAATGACCATGGAACTAATCAGGGATTTAGGAATGGACTTATGTGAAAACTGTGATGCTAAGGTCTTGTTATAAAGAGAGACATGAACCTCGTTGTATTGTATTTTTATTCGTAAAAGTGTGGTGTATGATTGTAATTTATTTAATTAAGTAAATGTGTAATAAGTCATGCTCATGTGAAATTATTGTTTCACTTGACACATGTGCACTCTATGTGTTGGCATGGCTAGTGAATGTGACTAGCATAGGCTTAACTTTACCCAAGAGTCACCTAGTATAGTCCCTATGCTTACCCTAAGGTTTAGGAAGATAAGATTTAGTTGAGATTGAGTCAAGGAAGATAATGGTGAGTCAAGAGAGATTAGATTGAGTCTTGAAGGTTGGATTTTCGAGAGTTAACCTTAGGTGGAGTTTAGGAGGGTCATTTGGACTCCTAGGGAGTAACTAGGGTCAAAACTAACTACCCCACTTGGTATCTTAGGGGTTAGGGGTCATTATCAGCCCATTAAGAGTCTTGAAACTCATTTAAGACTCCCCTAAAGTCACCATTTTGGGAAGTGGCGAATTTGGAGAGTTGGAAGACTTTGGTTAAGCCATCTCTTCTTTCCTTACAAACATTTAAGTCCATTTATGAAGAAGGCAAGTGGGGAGAGTAGATGGATTAGAGTCTTCCCTCCATTTATGACACCTAATATTTTAGGAAGAATGCCTATATAAGGAAGGCCTTAGAGGGAGTTTTGGGTACAAACCCACTCTCTACCTTTAGAGACAAATTCTTTTGTAGGAGTAAGTTTTGGAGAGAAGGAGAAGGATTAGAAGGGAAAGCTCTTCACAATCAATTTTATAATTTCCATAGCTTGGATTTGATGTTAGTTTCCTTAGAGTAAAGATGAATTTATGTTTTTAAGCATGAATATGGCTTGAGCTCCATTAATGAATTCTTGTATGTGGTTTATGGACTACTCCATGTATGTTTTATTGAGTTCATCTTATTGTTTTCAACTTCATGGGTTTTCATGGAGTTTTTGTGTTAAGTCTTGTATGAAGTTTTGGTTTACTCAATGTATGTTTTATTGAGT
Organism: Thuja plicata; assembly: GCA_018584345.1. Lineage (NCBI taxonomy): Eukaryota > Viridiplantae > Streptophyta > Pinopsida > Cupressales > Cupressaceae > Thuja > Thuja plicata. Next base: position 50,728 of record MU226423.1, on the reverse strand, counting down.
TCTTGTTTATGTTGTGTTTTATTTGTGTTCATACTTGTTTTGTGAGTCTTCCAAGCACACTCATCCTTAGGAGGATAGAGTACCTTAGAAGGGTGATAGGTGAAGACACCAAGAGTGTAGAGTCTCCAAGTGTGGAGGGATGAACATGGGTATATGGGTGTCCATGATGCCAAGCATGCCTAAGGGCATTTGAGAGTGATAAGGAGAAGTTAGATGGTTAAAGTCCATGGCTTGAACCTTGTGAAGGTTGGTTGTTTAAATTCAGGTGTGACTTAATTATAGTTTTTTATGCTTTGGATTCTCCTCCTGGGCTAGTATACTATCACCCCACTTTTGAAGAAGGTTTCTTGGAGTCCTTCTTGTTAAACCTTGGAAGGGAATTTCTTGATGAACTATTGTCGGTTTCAAAATTGTGAATACTTGTTTTTATGTATGTATCCTGTTCATTTCTAGATCCCCTAGCTCAGGGGTGGCCTTGCAAAGGCCTAGGTTGGGAGGTGAGCCTCCATGGTCAACCGAAGATTTCTATGCAGGTTCAGTTGGAAGATTTTGGAAGGCTTGTATTGGTGTTCTTATGGGAAACCACAACTGGTGGTCTTGTGATCCATCCTTATAAATGAGCTTGTTTTTAAGCCAAAATTATTTATTATGTAGTCTTGTAAAGTTGTTTTGAGTAAGAGGGCTTTGTGTAAAAGTATTCCTTTCTTGTAAGTTGTAAATCAACTATGTTATAGAGAGGTATTTATGTGAATACAAAAGAGAGATATTTTTATCTTAAATAATATTGATGGTTACATTATTTTTCTGATAGAATAAAGTTAATTAGATCAAGTTCAAAGAAAAGTATGTGTTTACTAGATTAAGGTTCAAATAACCCTTATTCCTAATTTATGTTTGTGTTTATTCAAATTAAAGATAGTTTTATGTCATTAAATGAGGAGGCAAAGTTATTTACATTAAGGGTGAGATTGTAACTATCTTCTTTTAAAAAGTCCTAGAATACTTGGATTAAGAAAGTTATTATGATAGGTTTTCAATCTATTTAAATTATAATGTTGCAAAAATGGTTTTAAAAATAAAAGTATGACTTCAACTCCTTTAGTTAATTTAATTTGTTTTAAAGTATTATAAGTTCTTTAGTTTATGGTTAGATTCCTATAATTTGTAGGACATGACAGTCTACCATAGTATAAGAACCAACTTTAATCATATTTTTAATTTAATTGCATTCTTTTCTTACCATCTTTCTAAAAAAAATTCCACCTACAGGAACACACTTGTCTCAACCAAACAAGTCCTACAAAGAATTCCTTTCCAATTTCTAGGTGCAGGTATGACTTCTTATCTCTACATCTTACTCACAATTTTTGCTTTCCTTTTCCCAACTACTTTTACTAGTCATAATTATACAATAATATATTTTGTTACAAGCGTATTTAATATTTATTGAAAGGAAAAAAAACTTTCCTACACTTACCATTTTTCCATAATTTTACATATGTCTTTATATTTGTCATGCATAGTTTATTTTTTTCAAATGGAGAAATAGAATTCTATTACATTTTTTTTAATTTTCCATCTCTACATAAGTCTTGATACTAAAAATAGTACTTGTGTACTTTTATAACACAAAATCACTTATATAAATTTATAGGACAATTTACTTTCCTTTAAGTTAGGTCTCACCCTTTGATGAAACATGCAATCAAACTTATCAACAACAAGAACTTAGATGTGCATCCACATCTCCAATTATTTGGCATTGTAACATTTGATCAAGGAACTAAGACACCGATTAGATATAAGTTAGAGCTCTCTGATGACCCCCACTTGCAAAAAGCTGCCTTACCAAGGAATTTTAATGATCTTATAACTTTAGTGAAAATTTGAAAGGGTTCTATAGTACGCGTCACATAATATACTATTCCTACCATTTGTGAGTCAAGGTGAACCAATATTTACTAGGATTATATTACAATAAACCATTTTCATTTTTCATGTACAATTAGATCACATTAATAATGTAGGATATAGGAATCAAGCAACTAAGAAGGAGGTGGGGTGAATCACTTGCTACCAAAATACTTAAACTTTAAAACCCTTAAACCCTTCAAGCATAAAACCCTTAATCACATAAACTGTTATTACTAATTTGCAAACTATAAAGCATGTAAACACAAATTAGAAAATACCAAAGCCACATAACACAATTTTTTTTATTGTGGAAACCCAAACTAGGGTGAAAACCACAATGGGACCGATACCCACAATAAAATTGATGCCTTGTTAGAAGTATATCTTATTACAATATGAGGAATGCACTTGCATTTAGGCACACTGCCTAGAGTTCACTACTCAATTTTCCCTGGGAATCCATCCTAAGGAATTCACACTAACCTATAATTACAATTAAGAAGTCTCACTGACTTACAAATACTTCTCATACACCAATCTGATAATTCATGAACTATATAGTAGCATCTCACTATGCCTCGGTCAGTTCCTTTTTAACACTGTCAGATTCCTTGCTAGAATTCTTTCTGCCACACCACAGACAAGAAATTCAACCTTTGGTAGATGTGTAAAAGTGATTCACTATCATATACTGGCTTCTATGATCTCAAAAACACTTGCACATACACACAACACACCGATCAAACCCTAATTCACCATATTTATCAAGAACTAGGTTGACAAAACCTTATCTGTAATCATCCTTCTCTCAGTGCCAAGATCAACCATCGAGATTGCTATGATATTTCTAAACATCCCTTAGATCAATAAATAACATCTTGAGATCATAATAACCCTAAAATGTTTTACCAGTCTCTTACAAGTCATTTTATAATCTTTCTCTAGCATGTTGGCTAAGATCCCAAAAACATAACTTAGATTCATTGAACTTGGTCACCTTGATCAATGTAAAATTCCAACTCATTAGGCACATAATAATATATCATCCTAAGGCACCATTAAGTTCAAACAAATAAAAAAATCCATTGCACTCGTTAGATCTACCAACATCTTATGATAAACTTTCAACAACACTGTCATCCTCCACCAATATACTTGTAACTACCTTACGAGTCATCAAAATCACAAACCCTTTAAATGGTAGACACATTACTATGTACTTAACACATTTCCAGATGCACAACCAAATTTCTCATCTATAACACATGCCTAGAAGTAATCTATGCAACCCAGTAACTTTGTAACATTAGCAATCAACAAAATAACCAGTCTTAATCTGTGACACCATGACTTGATCAAATCATCATGTCAACAAATCAAACTTAACATGAAGTATGTATAAAAACTCTAAATCATCCCATGAGGTATGTTACTCCTCATCTTTAATAATCCCCTACTATCATTCATCTAAACATTCCACATTACTGGAAAAACTGCACATCTATCAACTAAACTTTATAACATATATCAAAACCATCGGATCTTCACACTAGATATCAAACAAACATAGTAGACATAAAAAAACATCACATTAGACATGTTGAAATAAATTAAAATACATCCAACTTTCTAACAATCTCCCCCTTTGGCATTGATGGCAACCTACGATGGGAAAAATAATAAAACATAGTAATGCAATCAGAAACCAACAGTACTACCAATAATATCCATAATACATCATTATCTTTCAAAGTCTCTCTATTTGTTCTACGCTTCAACACATATGTTCTATCTCTACTCCCCAAGGAAAATTCTCTCCTTGGTTTCAATCCAATTACATACTCTTATCTCCATCACTTTATACCCCTTGGATGTATACCACTCTTCTTGAAAAGAGCTTATTTCTTATGTGCAAGTATATATGAACTTACTTCTCTCATTTGACTAGATTTCTATTATCTTCTCTTCTTATCTCCTTTGTAAACTCTTATGATCCTTTCTTCTACAAACTCTATTTTGATCTACAAACTCTGATATGATCTTTATTATTTTTCACATCTTCTTCTCTCCCCCTTTGACATCAATGAAAAAAGTGTATCATATGTTCTTATACAACTTGCTTTTTCATATTAATGCTCGCTTCATTTTCCTTCTATGCTCCTGCTACCTTTTCAAGATCATCTTTTCTTCTTACACACACATCTCTAAGACACTAAACACATCCAAGAATTGATCAAACACCAAATACTTTACTCACTAATTTATACAATTCCTTGTAGCTCTCTTCAAACACTCAACTTCATATCAAACAAATTTTCTTTAACATTCTTACTACTGCCCCTGAGCAGCAACCTCCATACATCAATAGAGTTTTAATATTTCTCTTTGAAGCATAATGGACTGATGTGATCCTCCACATTTTAGTTTTTATCATGATGGTAATGACCCCTAACTTTCTTGCAAGAGTAGGCTCTTTATTGATAATGTTCTTGCTTTTATTGCTCTAGATCATGCTTCAACGCTTTTGTCTCTTCCCAACTTTCTTCTCCTTCTCCTTTCCTTTGTTCTTTTTATATATATCCTTATCATTTTATTTCATATCCTTATTCATTTCCATTGGATCAAACTCATCTACTTGTGTGTCTCTATAGTGTTCAACAATTTTTGTAGATATATTACATCTGAGACATATGATAATTTTTTGCTTACTATCATTATTCATCATCATAGAATATGGATATCTACCTATCTGTCTTATGATGTATCATTTATCCTTATCACACCATTGAGTCTATCTAAGACATGATAATTTCTCTTACCTATAGGAAAACAATTCTTTCTGCTACAATTGTATGCTCTATGTCCATACTCTCCATAATCAAAACAACTACCAATATAATTCTAAGGTTTAAGTCATCTTTCCACAATCTTATTGTTATCGTTCCTTTTTCTTCCTTGCACTTCTTCTAAAACTTCTTATTCTTGTTTTACTTGTCCTTCTTATTGTCCTTATCATTTAGCTTGTCTTTGTCCTTTTGTTCTTTCTTCTTCTTCTTCTTCTTCATCTTCTTCTTCTTTTCCTTCTTCTTTGGATTTGCGCTTGTCTTGACCAGACTTGTAACATTATCCTTTCACATATATGACACCATTGATTTCTCTTTCAAATAATGACTCAATTTTATCTGTTATAAGCATGAGCTTATCCACATGGTTATTTTTGGTTGTAATCCCTTTCTTGATAGGTCTTGACCATTCATCACTAACTTGTTCAACTTTTGATATCAGACAAATCTGATCTTTTGTTGTCTTACTTGTCTGAATTTTTTTGTTCTTATCACCAATGATCTTTCCTTCATTGCGATTCAATCTTATACACCTTGGTACCATCTATTTATCATAGGCATTTCTTCTTCTTTGTCTTTAGTATCTTCATCACTTATAGTCATTGGTACACTAGGAGCTTGGGTTTGAATCAATTGATCTTTTCTCTGATTATTACTGTTGATTTTCTTTCCAACATTAGACATATTGGATCTAGTCAAACTCTCAAGACTTTCTTCCACCTTTACATGTATTATTTATATTAACTTCTTCATCCTTTTGTTATAACATTTATATGCTCTGATTTTGGTAGAATAACCGAGGAATATACCTGCATCACTCCTTGCATCAAAATTTCCTATATCTTTGTATCTCTTTATGTAACATTTAATACCAAAAATTCTAAAGTACTTAAAAATAGGCAGATGACCAAACCAAAGTTCATAAGGTGTCTTTCCAGTTCCATCTCTGATCTACACTCGGTTAAGAGTGTATAATGCAGTGCTCACAATTTCTCTTCAAAAAATTTACATAACAATCATCTCTAGCATCATGGTCTTATCAGTCTCTAAAATTTATTTTTTTGGAAATAATGGGAAGTATGTACTGAGAGGGGAGGGGTGAATCAATACCTATAAAACTTTTATCTCTTTAACCTTAATCCATTTAGTGATCCATTGTATTACCAACCATCTGTTCTATATTATCTTTGTGTAAGTTATATCAATTCATAAACTGAATAAGCATGTAAACATTCTGTAAAGGAGAAAAATGATGTTAATAGAATAAGACTGTTTTGATACTCAAATCACTTATCACCTTACATTTAATGTTTAGAGTGGAGGGATAAATAAGACATTATCCTTTATTCTCCAATGCACAAAGGAAGGATCCAAATTGATCAACCCAAAAAGGATCAATGCATAAATGAATCAATCTATTGGAAATAAGAATAAAGAAGGAGATCCTAGGTTTCCCTCTTAAAATGT
>MU226423.1:33617-44404 GCA_018584345.1 Thuja plicata | reverse complement strand
AAAGGTAACTCACAATTAGCTCCTCAGTTAACCAAACTCTATCTCCTCTTAACCAAATAAAGAGGTGGAGTTTACTATGGATCTCTCCTGTTCCTTTTGATCACAACCGTTCATCTCCCCATCTCTGTGATTGATCTCAACCACTCATTTCATCAGCATTTCCTATATAATGGACCCTTCATAACCATTTGAAAGATCCAGGATTTCAAGTATACAAGCGCCATTACTCTGTCAGCATTCAGGCCATCCTACGATCACACACACACTTTGCAACTATCAACATCTCAACGCTTCTCAAGTCATAGACGCTGCCCAGCCAATACTGAGCATCAAGAATAGCGTTATTGAAGGAGTAGAGAGAAACAATAGAAGCTTCAAGCTTCGGAGGGTTTGCATTCATTTGTCTTCCTTTTCGTTGTTTGTACATTTTATTGCTCGCGTTTCGATCATTTCATTTAGTAGTTATTGCTTAATAGATTTGCATGCACTTGTGAACCTTGGCTACTAACCCCTGCCCTTGGAAAGCTGTGGGAAACCGGAGAGAGAGGCGTACAATTACAGATCAAAGAATGTTGTTTTATGGGGTCTATACTCAGTTTCTGGAAAATCTGAAGTATGATCCGAAAAGGAAACGCAGAGACAAACAAAACCCAGAAATATTTTTCTATTTCGATCTCATCTTATGAAAAATTTCAACCTTGACCCACAAATTTCAACCCTGACCCACTAATGTCGACCTTGACCTGCATAGATCTGAAAGTGACTCTGTGCGCGGATCCTGAAAGTTTGCCGAAAAGGGTATCTAGATCTAGTCTCAAAAATGCAATCCTGAACCTGTACCTACAAGAAAAAGAGGTTTGTTTTTTGTGGGGGAGGGGTTTGCCTTAGTCAAACCCCTATTTAGGAATTAATCTTGAAATCAATAAAGTACAGAATGCTAGCAAGTAGTAGAATTGAATCTAACAATGAAGCTATGATATTGAATAGATATGTAACTGTAATTCAAATGTAAGCAAGTATGTAAATATGAAAGCATGGACTTTAGAAACCATAAACCTCCATGATTGTATGCTTGGAATCCACCTTGAAGAGATGATGAAAGAGTCTTGAGAATGCACAAAGGATCTTGAAGGAAGATCACACCATAATGATGGCTAGATCTAGGGCTTGAATGATAAATCTTGAATGCTTGAACCAAATCCCTTCAAAGGCTTGAAATCTTGAATTCTTGATCTTCAATGGAGAACTTGAATGCTTGAGAGGAAGACTTGAACACCTTGAGAGCTTGGAAATGGATGCTTGAACCTTTTGCTTCTTGACAAAATCTTGATTAGAGTTTTTTTGCACTTAGAAGACTTAGAGAAAATGAGAGAGAAAGGCTTCCTTTTATATGAAATTAGGGAACAATCTTCTAAGGAGGCTGACATAGGAGAATTAAAATCTCATTAAATCCTTTACCCCTAGGAGAGGACCTAAGTTAAATATAATTTAGGAATCAATGCTTTGGAACCCGAAACAGTCGACCCGGAAGCGGGAAATAACTTTTTGCAAAGACCGAGATCTAGAAACTGTGGGACCCTGAGATTTGAACCTTGGGTCAAGGTCGAGGTTGACCTTGACCTAGGTTAGGGTCAAGGTCGACATAGACCCAAAAGGTTGACCCTGACCCTGAAGTCAAAAACCTCATATCTGCAGTCTAGGATGCCAAAAACTGGATGGAAAGAAGTGGAATAAGAGGGAGAATAGGGGGAAAGCTAGGTCAAAGTCAAGAACCCATTCAAGGTGCTTGATATGACCCCAAAACACCTACTCAAAAGGCTAAACCAGTCTACTATGGAAGTGCTTCCATTTTCTGGCTATACACATTCATAGAATCATTCATGAAATGTAATGACACATAACACAAGATATGGTAACGCAGAAAACCCCTGTTAGAAGGTAAAAAATGTGGTGGGGATGACACCCACAAAAACTTCACTATCTGCAGATTGGAAGGGGTCGGTTAAGGCTTACAATTTGATCACTTATGATGATCTACCCTGTTAGGAGTATTATGTGGAGACTAGTTAAGGTCTATCATGTTAAGAGCTTTAGCAACACTGTTTAGTGTACACTTGGTTAAGAGATTTACAAAGGATTGTTAAATTCACCTTTCTTGAAAGGATTTCTTCTATTTTCTACACTTGTTAGAATGTAGACAAAAATAATCATTGACTTGAGTGTATGCAATCTTCAATTTCTGATTACATATCCATTAAAACCACATGTACAAAGTATCACCTAATGTGATTGATTAATACCTTTGTTGCTCGGTAGCCTTGATTCTTGGTTCTTGATAACCAAATTCATCTTTTACTATTCTTCTTCTTGAAACTCTCAGTCTGATCCATAGATGTGCTCCTTGGCTACAATCATCCTCACATTCTTTTTTTCAAATGAATTATTACACATCTATTTATACAATAGGTTGACCTATTTTAGTTTCACATATTACAAAGATAACTCTATGATCAAAGGTTTAAAACTTGACCTTGATCTCCTAGTTTGCATGCTTTTAATCAATTAGACTAATTAAATCAATTACAATTATCTTTCTTGTCCCTCAAGAAATGGTTTTAAATCAAATCAAAAACTCTAAATATAAAATATAACTATTTTATGTGATGTGGAAGTCAGATCCACTTTTCTCGGGATATAACTGACTTTCGATGTCTGATGCTCGGGTTGCTCTCAAAGTCTTTTTGTGTTCCTTTGTTGACTTCTTTGTTGGTTTATAGTGTAACCTGCTTGTTGGGTTCCTTTGTATCATTTTTGCATTGCACTTTCAGTTTACACTGTAAAACTTGTATCATCGGGTTTCTCTATACTTAGCACTTTCGGTCTGAACTGAGACCTGTCTTTCGGTGTAGTGTAACTGATGGTTCAAAAAATGTTTCTCTTTGCATACTAATGGAAAAACTTTTGTCATCAATATCCCCCTTTGACATTAGTATCAAAAATTGATATGTGCAAAATACTAAACTATGTAGTATGTACACCATGTGTTTACTTTGTCATTTATGACTTCCCCTATGTATATGCCAATATAGTGTAAGTATATACATGTACACTTGATTGTAAACTATACTCCCTTTAATACTGTACATATCATCATTTTCCCCTTTTTTCTCTATATGTATTGTACATATCATTTTCCCCCTTTTTTGATAGTAAGGGCAAAGGTATACACTTACAAATTATTAAAAATATGGGAATGAGAATTATTCATATCCTCCATCATCTTTTCCCATTTCTCCTTTAGGTGCTCAAGATCCATTTTCTCTAGTGTAATTTTGGCATGCATATCATAGATGTTTTCTGCTACAGACATCTCAAGGGTGGCAATTAACTTTCTTGCTGAAGTAATGTGTTGTTGCAGAAGTGTGAGGTTTGGTAATAGTTCAGCCTGTAGCTCGAATCTCTTCTCTAAACTGTGATTATGCTTCCCAAATTTCTTGTATTAACATTTTGATTTCCATTATCTTCTCATAATGCAATTTGATTGTATTGTCATCTGTGGTTAGACTTTTAGCACTTGCATTTAGATTGGAATTGATCTTTGCAATCTTATCACTATTATCTTCAGTGAATTTCTCCAAAGTGCATAGATTTTGAATTAAGGAAATAGCTTCAGTAATGATTGGATCTAATTCATTTGTTAGTTCTGAAAGCTTAACCTTATTTTTTGCCACTTCTTGGCTGATTTTCTATCAATTTGTATTGGAAATTTTGTTCTACTTGTTCTTCAATAGCCTTTTATCCATCCACATTTTGACTTGTGATTGCTTTGGTTAGAATGGAAAGTTGATCTAGAATGGGGGCATTGTGATCAACATCAATCTCAGGAACTATCTGGTGTAAGATATCTCTTGTGGTTTCCAGCACTAGAGAATCTTTGTGTTCTTTTCTAAGATTTTCCTGCATTGCTTTCCCTTGACATATCTCTCCATATTCTATAAGAGATTCATATTCCAATGTGGTTAGATAACACTTTGGTATTTCAATGATTTTTCCAAGTGTGACCTCCAACTTACTCTTCTTGGTTTCTTCTTCTTCTTTTGTGATGCACCTGTATGCAAAACCATAGCAAGTTTTTCTGCTTGGTCTGATGTGCTGGAGGAAGGATTTGGTGGTGTTGTACATTTTTCTTGTTTCTCAGGGTTTTCCTTTTGGTTGTGTTTGGATGTCTCCTCATCAACCTTCGGTGTAACTATAGCATCTCCTTCGGTTTTCTTAGGAGTGGTATGAAATGGCTTATCTTTTTCACTTTTATCCTTTTGCACTTCATCTATATCTTTTATTTGTGCATCCTTTTTGGTGTGATCTCCATCTATAACATTTCATGCTCCACCGGTGACTAACTGTTAATCGGTTGTATCTTTCTACTTGTCTTCAGTTGTGTTCTGCTCATAAGATGTATATTTTTGTTCATCATTACCCTTTCCTTCGGGTATGCTTGCATCTTTGTCAGGTGACTTCTCCTTCTTTGAGATAATATTGATAGCTTGTAGCAATAGTGGTATCTATCCTATTGTGTCTACCTATGTGGAATCTTTTTTAGTGTCATGTTTGTCGGTTTGGTCTTGGACAACAATGACATCTTCATATTTTTGTATCTCATCTACAGGATCTGCTCCAGTAACATCAATGATTGCATTATCATGCCATGTCTCATCTACAATTTCCATATCCTTGTTGGCTTTTATGTCCAATGATTCTTCATTAACATCCTCATCAATAATAAGAATATGTTTGGGGCTCTATTTATCCTGATCATCTTTATTATGTTGCTTGTCGGTAAGAGAAATTTATGGCTCAGTACTTGTATCCTTTTTAGGTATATAAAGTATCTTTCTCCATTCAGCCTCACTCTTCCTGTCTAGCTCAATTAGATGTCCTTGAAGTACTTGGTAGGCTCTTAACTTTTGTGAGAACCTTTTGGAGTGTTTCTTCACCATCTCTTCAATCTCCTCCATTTTAGATTCAAGAGGCGTGACAGAAACTAGGGTTCTTTCCCTAATTTGTTTCTTAGAATGTAATGCAAATGGCCATCTTGCCGATAATCTATTCATAATTTATTTTAGAATCCTATCTACCAACTGTATTGGAAAATATTCGAATGCACACATCATTGTAATAATTGCCTCCTCTATCTTATTCTGGTCCTTGGTATCTAGAGTTAACCATTTTTTAATCTTGCAATCATTTGTTGTACCTGATTTGATAATAGAAGCACATACCTCATCAATTGTAGAAGGTAGTGTGTTCTTGTCAGCTTGTATAGATTGTTCATCCTTTTCGGTGTCCTCAATGTCTTCCCTAGTTCTAAGGAACTTTCTTCTTTTTGTTGGGCCCTTTTTCACTATTTGTGGCTTTCTTTTATAGGTCCTCACTTGACCTTTCTTGATTGGTGAAGGACTTGCATCCTTTGTTGTCTGACTCCTGGTCCTGGATGCAATAATAGTTCTAGGTTTCTTTGCTGGTGGTGGAGGTGGTGTATCAGAATTTGTGGATTCTAAGTCACTCTCCTCAACTTCATCAATAGGTGACTGACCCTCAGTTTCTTCTTTTTGTTATGTTTCATCTTCATTCACCGACAACTCTTTCTTCAAGGTCTTAACCATTTTATCTTTCTTCCTGACAATCTTTTGCACAACTAAGCCAATTTTTATCCTTTATTTGGCTTCTTCATAAGTTCCAAACTTAGGTTGTGATTTATCTAATGGTTTATTTATCAATGCCTCAATAGCATTTGATGCTTAATCTATGTTCACCTCATAGTCAAGTGGTGCTAGCCGTGCTATCCTCGATACATCTAGATTGACATAGGTGTAGTCAGTGTCCACCATAAAACATATTTGAGTCTTGTACTTTTCTACTAATTGTTGTGGAATCCTCATTCTTTTCTGCATTCTTTCTTTGAATCCAGCAAAATATTCATCCATGAATGATTCAAAATTGTCTCCTAGTGATTTGATGAACTCATTAATTTGTGTGGTCACTGGTCTAGTAGTGTCCCATTTGACATTGCCTATAGATGGGAAGGATTCTTGAAAATAGAAAAATATGCACATGATGAGTGAACCAAACTTACATGAGTTAGACTTTGTAGTCCTTATTGTCTTCATGTTCTCATCTAATTGTCTTTGCAGAATTTCTGACGAATCCAACTGTAGTCCCTTCTTGACAATTTTGTATGTTGTATCCACTGCTTCAGATGCAATACTATTCATCATGCTAGCCTAAAAGAGCTTGTATCCTAAGACACATGCTCCAAATTTCATTTCATCATCTTTGATGGTGGATACCTTTAATCCTCTTCCATTCCATGTTGCTTATGTGTTCTTTTCAATGTCAGCTTTAGGAGGGTCTTTCAGTGCCTTTACTTTATCAGTTATGGGATAACCGGTAACAGTGTGTATAACATCCTTGGTTATCAGTTTTGGCTCATCTAGTCATATCTTTCGGTCATGTATCCTGCTCAGTACTAACCAAATCCATTCAGTTTTGAATTCCTTTGGGAATAGTAGGGCATGTGTGAGCCCTTTCACTTGAATGTGCTTATGTTCTTCTTTTATATATCCATCATAATTACAAATCTTTTTGAAAGCTTTCTCAACTTCCAGGTCTCCTATTTCAGAAATCTTGCAATGTATATAAGCTCGCACATCTTCAACAAGCAAAACCCTAGCTGGTATATTACTGGATAATGCACTAGCATTGTTGGGTTGTGAAGCAACCTTAGGACATATCTTGTAATGAGGTTCTTCAAAGGTGGTATTATTGATTATATTGACCTTATTCTTCTTATCATTCTTGATCTTAGAGGTTCTTGAAGTTGATGCCATCATTTCAAAATTTAGGGCTTTTTCCCATAAATGAAAACAGAGTTCTCAGTGATTCATGTTACTTACTTCAATATGTTGTGACTGCTGGCAATCTTTCTGAGTGTTGTGAATAGGGTTGGAGTCACTCTTCAATTTGGTCACTTCATGCTCTGGTTTGATTTGCTTCTTCACTTAAGTCATTGTACAAATAATGAAACCCTTTCATTGTCTATTTATAGACTTTGCCCTAAGTCGTGTCATAAATGCTCAACGACTTCTTGGTGTGTGAAGATAGAGTCGTTGGGTGATACAAAAATAACATTCTCGGTGAGAATGCAATGCTTTGGGGCATTTGTCAACTTATTATGTTCACCGATGGATTTTGGTGTATGGCGAAGACAACATTGTCTTTTTATGATTACCGATGGATCTCTGTTTACACTAGTGACTTAGATTTTTATGTGTTAACCGACGATTCTCAGTAAGTATAGATAACTTAGCTTTGTATTCACACTAATGATGTTTGGTAAGCATTTAACTGATGAGATTGAATTCATAGAATTGTAACAAGTAATACCATAGTGCATCTTCAATCATGTTGATTTGGAAATTCATCAATGTATAATGGAACTAATGCAAAATATAACTTGGTATAATGCAGTTCCATACTTACTTTTTCATCTTAGGTGGGGGTGGTGATTTCACCAGATCCATTAGATAAGGTGTCACCATTTTTATTCCTCAGTCTAGCTTCATAAGTGTTTGCATCTTTCCTCCACATTTTTTTTCTCATCTTCCTAATGTCTTCAATGGTGTTTCCATTGGCAAAGGTGCTTACCTCTGTCATTTGGTCTCTACAGTCCTTTAGATGACCAACTTTATGACAGTGTAGACATGTCATTTCGGGGTTAGTCGAGCTCCTAGACTTTCTCATCCATTATCTCCTGCAATTTGCAGCTATGTATCCAAATATTCTACATGTTGTGCAGTTTGCCCATGTATTGTAATTCCAAACATATGAGTTACCGACTCTTTTTGGTTGATAAGCAGTTTCTTGATCTTTAGGCTTCCATGCTTTCTTTTTCTTCTTCCAGCATTCAAGAGATGTGTGTACATGCATTTTGCAAGTAGGACAGTATTTGTCCATGTAGGTTTCCTTCTTTGGTTGTTTCACCTCAGATTTACATTCATATGCTTTATGTCCTTTCTTGTTACATTTATAAAAAATTCCTATGAATGAAGGTGTGGATTTAGGAATACCTTTTATTTTTCTCCTACAAACATTTGATGTGTGGCCAGGCCTTCCATAGTGATTGCATGACTGCTTTCTTGTTCTTGGATTTGTATAGACATTCTTTGGATCAACTTGGTTTGGTGATTCTTCATTTTCGGTATACCCTAGTCCGGTATTATTGTTTACTCTTCTTTGTCCATCCAAAAATATATCCATCCTTTTAGTGCTTTCTTCAGCTCTCTTAATCATGTCATTGTGTTTTTTCTGAATTCTCATTTCATGTTTCAGCTTTTCATTTTCTTCTCTTAGCTCACCAATAGCTTCTATTCTTTCAATGAATTATGTATTCATTATGTTTGCCTCTTGACTCATAAGAATAATTTGATTTGTGATCTCATGATGATGTTCTGTAAGTCTTTGTGTTTTTGACTCTTTCTCTTGTAGTTTTTCAGTAATCTTCCTTCTATCATCAATAGCTAGTGTTCTTTCTTGCTCAGCTTTTCTAGCATTTTTCATGACATCAATCATTTTTACCACCTATGTCTCTTGACCGATTTGCAGAGATTTCACTTGTCCAGCCAGATGTTGATTGATTTCATTTAGATTTGTGATGCTTTCTTCTGATGTGTCTGATGCTTTGCTAGTTGCAGATCGTGAAGACTCAAATAGATTAGGTATGTCTTCTTCTTGGTAGTCTGTTTCATTACAGTGAGATGCCATAATCTTTCTTTCATCCAGCAACTGTCTCATCTTGATTCTAGCTTCTTTATACTGCTCATAAAATATCTAAATTTCTAGCTTCTGATTCTCAATACTCTTGTCTAGTTTGTACTTCTCCATTGTATGATCTTTTCTCTTGAGTCTTTAAACTTTTCCAATTAAGAGATCTAGCTCTGATACCAATTGTTAGAAATAATGGGAAGTATGTACTGAGAGGGGAGGGGTGAATTAGTACCTATAAAACTTTTCTCTTTAACCTTAATCCATTTAGTGGTCCGTTGTATTACCAACCATCTGTTATATACTATCTTTGTGTAAGTTATATCAATTCATAAACTGAATAAGCATGTAAACATTCATAGAAGCATTCATAAAATGTAATGACACATAACACAAGATATGATAATGCAGAAAACCCCTTTTAGAAGGTAAAAATTGCGGTGGGGATGACACCCACAAAAACTTCACTATCTGCAGATTGGAAGGAGTCGGTTAAGGCTTACAATTTGATCACTTATGATGATCTACCCTATTAGGAGTATTATGTGGAGACTAGTTAAGGTCTATCATGTTAAGAGCTTTAGCAACACTGTTTAGTGTACACTCGGTTAAGATATTTACAAAGGATTGTTAAATCCGCCTTTCTTGAAAGGATTTCTTCTATTTGCTACACTTGTTAGAATGTAGACAAAAATACTCATTGACCTGAGTGTATGCAATCTTCAATTGTTGACTACATATCCATTAAAACTACATGTACAAATTATCACCTAATGTGATTGATTAATACCTTGGTTGCTCGGTAGCCTTGATTCTTGATTCTTAATAACCAAAATCATCTTTTATTGTTCTGCTTCTTGAAACTCTCAGTATGATCCATAGATGTGGTCCTTGGATACAATAATTTGTTGGAAAGTTGACAATTTGAGTGTATATGACTTATTTTGTCTTGTCATTATGGCAACAAAGTCATGAAGTTTTGACAATAAACTTTGAAGAGAAAAATTGACAAGTACAAAAAATAGAAAAGTACAGAGTTATTTAGTTGATCAGAGCACTAGCACACGTGTGTACGATTGAGTCAAGCTATGTGTGTCCATACTTAAGCTCTATGATATGTTGTTTAGCTTACCCTATACATGCATGATACGGAATGATAGTACAGAGAAGTTACAGGAAAATTAAGTGCACTAACAGTTCAGATAACAGAGTATGGAGCGGACCTCAGTTTGTGGATTAGCATATAATATTTTGTTTTGTAAAGGCTATGCACCTATTGTAATAAGTTTTTAAAGATTTCTTAAACATTGTTGTAAACACACTTAAGCCAATTTGTTTGGAAGTGTTGTGTATATTGTTTTTGGGCCGACTAAGGTCTTGTTTTCAGTCACGTCTATTCAGGCATGTATATATATTAGACATGCATTTTTGTATTAGGGTGTCATCGAGAAAAGAAGAAAATAATTCAATCATAAGATCAATATGAGCAAACTAATATGAAGTAGAAGTCTACAAGAGATTAAAGCATCAGCGCATAAATGGAACTGATCAGACAACAGTGTCATTTTAGTAGTTTATTTTTTGATATAGTGTATATCAGTTATCTGAAGGTTGTAGCCTTCACCTTATTGAGAAGTAAGCTCTGACAGTGAGCCAACCACCTCTAACAAAGTTTTTGTAAAGACTCCTAATAGGGTCATTGTACTTGAATTGTAAAGACTACTCCTAACAGGGCAAAGGAACTTTAACATGTTCATTATACTAGTACAATAATTTGTGGGTACTAATTCCCACCGTGGTTTTCCTCCAATCAATGTTTCCCCATAATCATATCTTGTGTTATGAGTTATTGTGTTGTGCTTCATTTTGTTATCTATTTGATTCAAGTTTAAAGTTGTTTAATTATAATTAGTAGACAAACATTGATTCACCCCCCCCCCCCTCTCAGTGTTTCTAACATCATCCTC
>MU226423.1:17252-33567 GCA_018584345.1 Thuja plicata | reverse complement strand
ATTACACATCTATTTATACAATAGATTGACCTATTTTAGTTTCACGTATTACAAAGATAACTCTATGATCGAAGGTTTACAACTTGACCTTGATCTCCTAGTTTGCATGTTTTTAATTAGTTAGACTAATTAAAACAATCATAATTATCTTTATTGTCCCTCAAGGAATGGTTTTAAATAAAATTAAAAACTCTAAATATAAAACATAACTATTTTATCTAATGTGGAAGTCAGATCCACTTTTCTTGGGATATAATTGACTTTCGGTGTCTGATGCTCGAGTTGCTCTAAAAGTCTTTTAGTGTTCCTTTTTTGACTGCTCTGTTGGTTTATAGTGTAACCTTCTTGTCGGGTTCCTCTGTATCATTTTCGGGTTGCACTTTCAGTTTACACTGTAAAACTTGTGTCATCGAATTTCTCTATACTTAGCACTTTCGGTCTGAATTGAAATATGCCTTTCATTGTAGTGTAATCGATGGTTCAAAAACTATTTCTCTTTGCATACTAATGGTGAAACTTATGTCATCATATTTGTTCTTTCACTCTACTACACTATTACATTATGGGGTCCTAGGAGCAGACAATCTTCTCTTGATTCAATGCTTCTCACAGAAAGCATTGAACTTGTTTGATGTAAACTCCCCACCTCTGTTTGATCTCAAATTCTTCAATTTTAGACCAGTTTCATTCTCCTCCATTGACTTTAAGGCCTCAAACTTACCAAAAGCTTCTAACTTCTCCTTAAAGAAGGTCTTCCACACCATCTTTGAATTATCATCAATAAATAGCATAAAATATTTGTCTCCTTGCAAGCTTCTAATCTTTGTAGGGCCACAAAAATCAGTATGAATAAGATCAAGTAATCCATTTGAATTTTATTTCTTAGATTGAAACATGTCTCTTATTTTCCTACCTAATTGGAATTCCTTGCAAAAAAATTATCATGATTCTTCATCTTAGGAAATTCTCTAACAACAGGAGTGGAACTTATAGAAATAATATTGTCAAAGTTCAGATGACACAACCTCTTATGCCATAACCAACTTCCATCTATCTGAGCTGTCAAACAAGTCTTTTGATCATTATTCAAAAGAAATATGTTACCTCTTGTCTTAGATCTAGTAGCAATCTCCCTTCCATAATTTTAAGATCTTTCACATGTCATTTTGAAATGCAAACCATATTCTATGTCCATTAGCTGACCAACACTGAGAGATTATGTTTCAAACCTTCTACATACAATACATCATTAGTATCATTTTTGCCATCCAAAGTAATATAAACTCTGTTAGGATTAAGTAATACTGAGAGGGGGGGTGAATTAGTATTACAACACTTTGAACATGAACTTAATCATTTCCAACTTAACCATATAATTACTGAAATGAAAAAAACATAAGCACACAACACATAACTCATAACACCATGAATTATTGTCAAGGAAACCTTGGCCAAGGGAAAACCTCGGTGGGGATGGTACCCACAAATATGTACTAAAAGTATCGTGTCCCTGTTAGGAGACCTAGCCATGTTATGAGCTGAATATTACATTAGCACATTTCCCTGTTAGGGGAATACAAAACCCTATTAAAGGTATACTGAGCACACTGCTCTTACAATCACAAATAGTTTTATGACAATCAATCTCAAAAATGAACAATACAAGCATGAACTATGCTTAGAAAGTTCTAGTTGTAGCTTGAATCTGGCTGTCATCAAAATGCATCCATACATTCCATCTGCTTCTCATACCATCTCATTCATTCGTACCTTTCTTTACAAAACACACACACACACACACACACACACACACACACATTATCCAGTCGGCTCTCTAATACATTACAAAATAGAATTAATACTTATGCAAAGAGTAAATACGAAGTTGGAGACCTTACACAACCAAAGTATAGGTTATCTACAATCCAAGTCCAACTTAGGATTGTGACTATTCATCTGCCCTATATCTCTGTTACTTTGTCTTTGCATGTCTTCAATACACTGTAACTCATGATTATCAAAACCAAAACTCAAGCGACCTTACCTAAAGGTCATACATACCCCAAAATGTCATCCTCTAAGCTTGCACACCACCATTCATCATATACTATCTTCATTGTCCAAAATTGTACTACTATACTCTATATTTCTATTCACTATACTTAATCATTTTACAATCTGTATCTCCAAAACTATAAACAACTCCAAGAGATCATAATACCATATGTGTTTCCATAAATGACAACCCTCAAGTGTCCCATATCACTCCAAAAATTAATCACTTTCCAACAACCTCTACCTTTGATCTTACCACTAGAGTTGTCACCCAATTTCACTTCTCCACCATCATACTTCTCATAGCTTATGGATTTTATCTCGTCACCAGTCATATGATGAGAGCATCCGCTATCTATCACCCACTTATTCTCTTTGACAACTTGAGATTCTAAATCTTTTGCTTCAACAACATCATTAGTGGCAATAAAAGACACATAATCTTCTCATCTAGAATCATCTTCTTTGATAGCAATGATAGAATTGGCATGCTTAAGATTATCAGACTTATTTCCTTCTTCCTTGAAAATGATGAAACTAAATTCACTATCATCCTTATCAGATTCATCAAATTCATCATCAGTAATTCCTTCATCATCTAGGGCATAACAACATCTTCTTTACCTATGCTAAGGCTCATACTTGTACTTAGGATCTCTATTAGGACACCTAGATGCATAATGTCCTACCTTACCACATGAAAAACATTTGAAAGACAACTTTCCTTTGTACTTACTTCCAACAAGATTTATTTCTTTGTAACACATCCTTTTTGAAAACTTATCTTATAATTCTTCAAGCTATCTATCTTCCTCTTCTATGTCCTTCAACTCTTGTTCCCATCTTAACAATTTCCTTCCAGGTTTCATCTCTACATGTTCCTTCCAGTCACAATGGCTTTGAAATCTATCTCATTCTTGGGTAGTGCACCACTTATTAAACTCAACTCAAAGGTTTTAAGCTTCCCAACTAAATTTTCTTTAAAATAGTTGCAACCTTGTTTGTTGTCATAGGCAGGAGTTAAAGAGCTCAGAACTTTTGAAATAATCTCATCCTCATCAACTGTTCCTCCAAAACATCTGATAGAGCATACTATCTCATTTACTTCATCATGTAAGAGGAGATATTCTCATTGTCACACATCTTCATGGCCATATACTTTACTTTCAAGATCTACAACTTTGTCATCTTTATTATTGTATCTCCTTGATAAAGAATCTCCAACTTCTCCCATATCTTATTAGTTGTCTCCAATTCCATGACATTAGTCATTTTCACACCAATCAGAGCACTTAGCAAAGCTTTCTTGGCCCTAATATTTTCTTTGGAATTAGTGATCTCATCAGGAGTTGTAGGATTTTAAGGGGGGTATATGAATTCTTTGTAATCCTCCAATAGTCTTCATCAATACATTTTAGATGTACAATCATTTTTTTCTGCTACAGTACATAGTTAGCTCGATCAAATCTTGGATTATATTTCTTATATGCTACTATCTTTAGTTCTTCCTCAAGTTATTAGGATTCCTTCAAGGGACTAGATCTGATACCAATTGTAGGAAATAAGCAGCAAGAAACTAAGAGGGGGGGTGAATCAGTTTCTACCAAAATACTTAAAACTTTAAAACCCTTAAACCCTTCAAGCATAAAAACCTTAATCACATAAACTGTTATTACTGATTTGTAAAACGTAAAGCATGTAAACACAAATTAAAAAACATCAACACCACATAACACAAAGATATTTATCATAGAAACCCAAACTAGGGTGAAAACCACGGTGGGGTAGATATCCCCAATAAAATTGATACCTTATTAGAAGTATATCTTATTACAATATGAGGAATGCACTTGCATTCAGACACACTGCCTAGAGTTCACTACTCAATTCACCTTGGGTATCCACCCTAAGGAAGTCACACTAACTTACAATTACAATTAAGAAGTATCATTGACTTACAAACACTTCTTAGCCACCAAGCTGGTGATTCATTAATTGTATAGTAGCATCTCACTATGCCTCAATCATTTCCTTTTTAGTACAGTTAGATCCCTTGCTGCAATTCTTTCTGCCACACCACAAACAAGCAATTCATCCTTCTGTAGATCTATAAAAATTCTTCTCTAGAATATACTTTCTTTCACGATCTCAAAAACATTGGCGCATACGCATGACACTCTAATCAAACCCTAATTCACCATATTTATCAAGAACTAGGTCAAAAAACCTAATCCCTAATCATTCTTCTCTCAGGGCCAAAATCAACCATGAGGTTCTTTATGCACTTTCCAAACATCCCTTAGACCCATCAATAAAATATCGAGATCATGATCATAACCCTAAAATGTTTTACTGACATCTTATAAAAAACTTTTAAAAATCTTTCCTTAACATGTTAGCTAAAATCACAAAAACATAACTTAGATTCATTGAAATTGGTCACCTTGATCAATGTAAACCTCCAATTCATTAGGCACATAATGCTAGATCATCCAAAGACATCACTAAGCTCAAACAAACAAACAAATCCATTGCACCCATTAGATCTACCAACATCTTATGATAAACCTTCAAGAACATTGTCATCCTCCACAAAATACTTGTAACTGCCTTGTAGATCATCAAAATCACAAACCCTTTGAATGGTAGACACATTTCTATGTCCTCAACACCTTCCCAGCTGTATAACCAAAGTTCTCATCTACAACAGATGGGCGCAAGCAATCTCTGTTAGAGTAAAAAGGTATTTCATGTATTAATTAAACCATTATTGCTATAATTATTAAGTCATTTTTCTCTATAGTTAACTTAAGATAGATTAGGCATATAATAATTAATTCTTTTATTAATTATTATCATGCAACCTAGATTTCCCCTTTTTAGGGTTTTGGTCACCTTTTATAAGGTTGGATCTCTTTGTATTTTGTAATTATTCAGTATTCACTTATTGGATCAATTGAGGATGTTATTGCATTGAGGGTTTTCTCCATTGTTTGCACATGATGTTTCCTCTTCTACATATACGTTATTTCTGGCCTCCATAGCTTTTGCTTCTCTCTCTCTGTGATAGGTGTTTGCAAGTAGGTGATTCTTGGGAGATGTAGGGTTGATAGTTTTCATCAACTCCAATATGGTATCAAAGCTCTAGATCTTCATGCTCATGTTCTCTTCATGAGAGTTTTAGCATTTTCATCAGATCTATATTTTTTCTCAAGGTTTTGTGGTTCATATTATGTGGATATGGGGGAGTTATTTTTGGAGCACTTTGATCACAAATGGACCTCCCAGTTGAGTCTGGAAGGCCCAAAACCCCCTATTTTCATATAAGGCACGTCCAATTTGGACATTGTTGAAATCTAAGACCTCTTTTTTGCATGCACGACTTTGGCATGCTTTTAGAGGAAAAAAATTACCTCAGTTTTCACTCTACCTTGGTTTCTATGCCACCTCAAAATTCACACCACCATTTTTTTTAATTTTTTTTTGCATGAAAAATTTAGGAGTTTTTGGGTTCTTCTTGTTTTGGAGCGGTCTTTGGTTTTTTGCTTGTATCTTGAGCAAACGAAGGCATTTTTGACCAAATGAGATATTGTCGGAAAGATGGTTCCAAGCCCGACCTAATTTTCTAGGTTTGGATTTATGATTTTTTTGTCTTGCAGCTATTTTTGCTAGTCAAAGTTAGGGTTCCTTTTTGCACTTCGGGAGCCATATCTTGTTCATCCAGACTCCATTTTTTTTACTTTCGCATGGCATTGGAAAGATGGTTCAGTGCTCTATTTTATTTCATGGGTTTCGCACCCTGATTCTACTCCAAGTATTTTTATTCATTTTTTTTGCATTTTTATAATCTGGTGGATAACTTGGATGTTTTAGGTCCTGTGATCATTTTTTCGTGCATGGGATGACTTCTTTTTAGCTGTTATTCATGTTTCTATAGCTTTTTGTCATTCTTGAATATTGTAGACATTTATTTTGTCACATTTCATTTTTGGCAAACACACTGAGATAAAGTGTCATCTGTTGCATGCTTGGGATCTTACACATTTTGTGCTTGTTTGTACTCGCACTATATTATAAAGTGTCATGGGGGGTTTGATGTTTGCCTTGTTTTCCATATACCTTTGTCAAGTGAGTGTTCCTTCCATGACATTAGCCTCATGATGTGTGCCAAGAGAGTGATCCTTCCACAACACCATACTTTATATGTGTTTGTACTTTCATGATGTAGTTATTCTTGGCAGCCTCTTTCAGTGTATATGGCATACTTCTTCATGCTCAACATTATGGGGGGGGGGGTATTTTCTGTTGGTTCTAACACTTCCTTGTTTTGATGGAGTGAGATATGTACTCAATATTTATTCCTATGTACTAGGTGGATGCAATGAATGGGTACCTATGCATTTCGGTGAGATGGATCATTTACCATATGGACACTCTTTTTATTCCTATTTTGGAGGCTTCCTTCCATATTTTGATCAACTCTTCATACTTTGGTATTTTTTACCATCTGTATCTTTGAGTTCTAATGTTTCCTTTGTTTTCCATCTTGATTTGAGTAGTTTCATTTGAGGACACTCACACAGATTACAATCTTCTTTACCTGATCATGTTCTATTACAGTGGAGGTTCCAGCAGTTATTCTTCGATGGTGTTTGTAGCTTCACACTTTAGTGGTGTTCTACATGTTCTTCTTTTGCTCCTATTCTTTTGGGACATTCTCTAGTTGGAGGCTTCTTCAGTCCTTCACTAGTCTTCATCTCTTTTTGGAGAGGGGTTTTTTCCACTGGGTTTTCTCCTTTTCTCCTCTTTACAAAGATTTTTGTACTTGGGTACCTGATCAAACCTTGTTGTTGGGACCCATTTTACTTCTTTCAGTAGTTGTTTCTAGGTTTTATTTTCTCCCTAAGTTTATCTTAAGGGTTTGTTAGAGTAAAAAGGTATTTCACTTATTAATTAAATCATTATTGATTTAATTATTAAGTCACTTTTTCTCTCTAGTTCTCTATAACTCAGTAACTATGTAACACTAGCAATCAACAAAATAACTAGTCTTCATTTGTGACACCATAACTTGATCAAATCATCATGTTAGAAACCTGAAATTGACATGAAGTAAGTAGAAAACATATAAATCATCCCATTAGGTGTGTGACTCCTCATCTTCAATAACCTTCTACCGCCATTCATCTAAACATTTTGTGTTACTGGCAAAACTGCATATCTGTCAACCAAACTTTATAAAAGATATGAAAACCATCTGTTCTTCACACTAGACATCCAAGAAACACAGTATACATCCAAAAATCCTAATAGTCATGTTGACATGAATTAAAACACATCCAAATTGCCAACAAATAATAGTGTAATTTTATGTAACTATATAGGTGGATTGTAATCTCTAAATAAAAGGTTGTATGCACAGATCATGATATCATTAGTGATCCCACCTTCTTCTTCAAAGAATCAAAGAAACCTTTACAACAATATGATATGATTCCTTCTAAATCATGTATCAATGTGAGACATATTGTCATGTCAACATAATTGAATCCTACAAAATTTATGTTTAGCCTTAATGCATATCTACAAAAAAAGTGTGTCACCTCAACTATCACTCTTGTCATAAGTTTGAATCCATATCAAACACTATAAATGAAAAAAGGTTGTGTGATTATGAAAAAATAAATCCACCAATTCAACTCAAAGAATGGAAATGTGCATGTGTTTAGTTCTGTTGTTATTGATATTGAAAAAATATAAGTATGTGCCACTTGCTTCAATGAAGTTGTAGAACTCCACTTTAAAAACACATTCAAGTTTGGAGTGTATATAGATGTCTAGTGGTACCATCAAAACTGCAAACAATTTTCACAATAAGATGAATAGTGAAATATAAATCACTTTAAAGGATGATTCAATGCTCAACCTTTATGATGATGACCTCTTAATTTCAACACATCAACTCTCTCACATCCATTAGGGAGATCATGAATACAAATACTAATTATTTAGTTGAGCTAGTTGGAATTTTCGTATGTGTGGATCTTGCCTTTACAATTAGAAGAAGAGATGCAACTAAGGTCATCAGGAGGAGTCTCAAAATGATAGATTTGTCTACTTCCTCTATAAAAGTTACTTTGTGGGGACAAGCAACTAAAAATAAGGCACACAATTGTAGAATGTGTACCATCTACACAAGGTGACTGTACTTGTAATACAAAAAGATCATGTATCATAATATAATGGTAGGTTGGTAAGCACACTAGCCACCTCCCAACTTTTTATCAATATGATATTGGAGAAACAAAGGAGTTACAATATTTTTTGCATAAAATGGAAATGATTTGCTCGTATCAATAACAACCCTTCTAGATGTAACAAAACCCTTACAATGCATTATTAAAGTAATCCTAGATTTCATCAAATAAAATAAAATTACCCAACTTGCTCCATTGAAATTAGGGGAACACAATGTAAGAAAAGAGTTAAATAGATTACTGATGGAAAATGGTTTTGTTTAAGATGTATAGCTACCTTTCCAAATTGTTATTATAGATATGTTCTTCAAGTAAAGATTGAAGATCACACATGTACTATGTGGGTGATTACTTTCAAGGAGGTTGTAACTAGATTCATTGGCATGCCTGCAAAATATTTATATATGTTGCAATTCAATCAAGAAGTAGACTTAGGTCCTACGAAGGTTATTCAAAATGTGCAGTATAATCAGTACCTCTTCACCCTCTCAAAAAAAATGGAAAAATATAAAAAATGATTCATGATTGAAATCAATAGTCTTAGAAGTTGCTAAGTTGAATTTCATAGATGAAAGCAACTTTTTGTTAAAAAAAATTCCTATGCTTTGTTTTGTTAACACAAAGTAGACAATGAAGTGCATTTGAAAGCAACAGTCTTAAAATTTGATAGGTTTGGTTTTATAGATGAAAGAAACTTTTTTTTACAACTACATCGTACACTTTGTTTTGTTTAAACATAATAAAAATTCAAAAAATACACTTGTATTTAGAGTATTATTTGTACCTTATCCTTCTTCTCTACTTTGTATCAACTACAATCCATGTACAATATTTCCATGAATAGGGTTCCAAAACCCCTTCAATACTTATTTTTTACACTTAATATAAATAATATTTTAAGTTCTTGTTGCAAAAAAAAATCTAATATGAACAATAATCATGCTATAGATGGTACTGTGAATGATTTTTTGTTGGTTTGTTTGTACTTTCTCTTACACTCACTTTGTATTTTTCTTATGGTGCCACTTTGGGGATAACTAGATGGCATAGCTCACTCCAAGCCTTTGGATCATATTTTATTGTGAACATTTTATTTCATTGTAAACAACTTAGATATCTACTACATACTACAACCTAAAAAATATAAGAATAGAGTTGTCCAAAAAAAAGATTGAAATATGCAGTTTACTATTGATATTTATGAATTGCTAGAAGCCTCAATACGATTTTCAAACTAGTGTTGGTACTCTTAAACTTGTTTGAATTTTTATGTGTATAAAGATAACCAAAATACATTTTCCCTCTTTTTTTACATTCCGTAAATTAGACTCAAATGTACAAGATTCTAAAAACAAATTCATCTAGAGTAAGCCCATAGATCTATAGTCTCGAAAGAGAAGTCACTTGCATTATGCTTGTCACAGAGAAGAAATAAGAGAACATAATAACATCCAACACACTTAATACTTACAATAAACACTAGGTCAACCACTACCAACCCACTCGCAAGCTTCTACAAGTTTCCAAAATCAACAACCTTATACTTCCATTGAAACACATCTTCTTGAACACGAGCCTCAGAATCCAAATTTGATTACCAACACGGATAAGAACTTGTCCTCTAAATTTATAGATACAACTAAGAAATTCAAAACTATAATATATTCACTATCAAAGTTACAAACATATAGTATTTGTAAGGAACACTACCCTGGTATGCATGTTTGTTCATCAAACAATGTTGATGCTTGTAGGAGATGCTTTGCTAAGAAAGGAATACATCACTTCTCTACAGACAACAATATGGACCCCTCTGAAAAACCAAAATGTGTTGAGGGTTCTTACACAAGTTGAAGAGATGCTCATTGCACATGTTAATATAATATTGCTAGTAACGTCCCATGCTCATTGTGGGTAATACAAATATAGTGGTCACACAATCAACTTTCCCTGGGATATAAAAATAATTACAAAATCTTTCCCACATAAGATTGAAGAGTTGGATGTATTAATAATCCACAAGCTTAATACATATGGGAAGCACTATTTTTGTTATGTTAGAAGCCATGTTCATAATGCACTAACATATAAGATCAAATATGACCCTTACTACAAGGATGTTGAGATCAATGTTTTTTCATTGTTAGTACTCCTTAATTATATTACAAACATTTTTAGAATGCTTCATACAATTAAAAGTGCCAGTGAAGAACCAACATTAACAAACATTGTATTTGAGAACATACAAAGTGATCTGGAAAGTGAAATTGAATATTCAACATCATTTATGGTAAGACTACAAAACAAATGACATGAGGTACAAATCATTAGAGAATATTTACAGATAAAAAATGAAACTGACACCATTATTGATTGGCCACCCATAAGTTCAACCCTCATTAATGAGTACACAACTAAGGGGTTACTTGACATGGCATTTCCTACTCTTTTCACAAATGGAATTGCGCCACCCATGCAACTTCAAGCTAGAGAAGTGCAGCTTCATGAATATGCCTTACATCATATGCAATTTTATGATAACAGATATGGGAAACATCCATGCTTTAGATACTTCCTTCTAAACCTTATAATGCATCATCATAGCCAGTCTCTTGTGTTGGTATTCATTAAATAAAAAGTAGAAGACAATATACCAACCACTATTGAAAGCCTTTGATCCCACTTAACTAACATGCTAGGAAATCAATTGGAAAAAGAACTAATACATTTTGGCTCTACCTTACGAGGGACATGATCATATTACAATAAGTGTTGCACTGATCTAACAAATATGATCACTCAGATAGATTCTCAAACATTGTTTTTCACATTAAGTGCAATAGAGACACAAAGTAACCTGATCTATATAGTATTCTTTCACCAAATTATATAGCTTCATTGCTTTCCAACAAATACTGCATAGATAACATGATTAAAAACCCACACACAACATCACTATATCTACATCAAAGGTTCACATCTTTCATGAAGAGGTCATTAAGAAGCTCATGGACATAATTAATTATTGGCACTGCTATGAATGGAAAAGTCAAGGTTCCACACACATACATGGATTTATTTGGATGAAAAATGCACCAAACATGGGTGCATTACACTGGGAAAATATTATTGCAGTAAATAGAGAAAAAAAACATTCTTTCACAAATACATCACTGCTTAGAACCCTCACTCAAAATGAAAAAAGGAAACATGATACACAAAGCACTGATAGATGATCCATGCCTACTAAATATAGATGAAATATTTGCTACCAATCCTTGCATTGATTATGAAGGGTTGGTTAACTGTGTACAAATGCACACCAAATATACTGAGAGAACTTGCATATTCAAGAAAGGAAATAATGTGCAATGTAGATAACTCCTTAGAAAGAATACAAAGAATCAAAATTACTATGCGATGATTCAAGACATAAATCCTTCGAACCATCTAGAAATGATGATAGGTTGAACATCCATAACCTATAGATGTTCTCCATATGGAGAGAAAATATACATTTCCAACATGTCAAGTCGTGACTTATTGTTCTCAAATACATTTCCATGTATTTGTATAAAGCAAAGAAAAATCAAAGTCGTATTCATATGTTGGCAAGAATTTGTTCGGATGCAAAGCTATAGACCACACCATAAAAACATACTAAAAATTTATCAATGAGATCATTGTTGAAAGAGATATAAGTGCACAATAAACATACCATATGCTACAAAAATTACCTCTCATGATTTGCAATCACCAATTTATATCACTGAATGCAGGTCAAAAAGTTTTCCACCACCTCAAACAAATAGTCAATAGCGGTGAGATACAATCTAGCTACATACAATCCTACTTGCATCGTCCAACTCACTTAGAACTAGTCACACTAATTGAATCAACAAGATTCTACATGTATATGCTACTAGTCACAAAGGATGCAGATGATGACGTAGAAAAGAAAAAGCAACAGTCCAACTCTTTCCAAGGTTCTATGTCATTCGATAAGAAGACTTTAGAATTTTTGAGGCATTTTGTTGGAGCAAGATACTTCTATATACACATTTTCGAGAAATAGAAATATATATAAGCTTAAACAAAGAAAAACTCATTAGTAATTGGAAGCAATTGAATATAAAAAAATATAATTCATGGCACGTTGATCACACAGGTCAACCAAAAGATGTCTTTGAAGAGGAAAATGGTTCTAATGGGGAGATGGGTAGACAAGATGTTATAAAAATGAATGAGTGGGAGTTATTGTCTCAAATGGGACTTGCTAATACTACAAACTTAAATAAGCTTAACATGTTGGGAAAGCATGATTTTGACAGTAATAATCGATGGGAAGAATACAATGTTCCTTCACATTCGCTTGAAATTGCAGTTCAATTTGTACATAGAAACAAGATGTATGAAAAAGATATTCACCCCCCTATAAACATGTACAACCAAAACTATAGGTTATCACCTTAAAAAAAAATAAAACTCTCTCATTAAAAACCACTCCATATCTAATTTCTCAACACAACCTTTATACATGGTCATACAAGGAACAATAGAAACTGGTAAACCCTATCTAGTTAGTTGCATAAGAAATGTACTACATAACTATAGACCAGAAAGAGTAAATCCAGTCCTTGTTCTGGCTCCAATAGGAATCACATTATTTAATATACAAGCATCAACCCTATATGCAACCCTCAAGATTCCAATTAGAGAAATGAGACCACTACAAGGATAAACATCGACAATATTCCAAGATGACATGAAAAATATACAATACATTCCCATCAGTGAGATGAGTTTCATAGGCCCAAAACTACTATTAAAAATTGATAGCTTATTATGTGAAGTAATACCCCAATGACAACACATTTACTTTGGTGGTGTGTCTAATTATAATAGGAGACCTTGCCCAAGTTCCACATGTTATGAATAAATGTATTTATGCATCACATGCAATTACAAGAAATCTATGGCACAAAATTACTACATTTGTAACATTACAAATAATTTTTATAAAAGATGGTGATGATCCAATTCAAATTCAAATTTGTAAGACATTACAAAACATGTGCAATTCAAAACCAATGAAAAATGATTGGGAGTTGCTAATGACTCACACAAATAAGAAACTAACATTAGTTGAACAAGAATAATTTGACCAAGCAATACATTTGTTTGCTACAAATCAAGTAGTAGCATTCCACAATAAAATGCTAAAACAACTAAATGTACCTATTGCACTCTATGTTTTACTCAATACACAATGTAAATTTGTGGATGTTGATAGTTATGATCAACTTTCCCAAGGGGTATTATTATGTATATTCCAACGTGTCATGCTTATAACAAACTTATGGATCAAAGATGGTCTTGTCAATGGATATCTTAGAGAGTTCAAAGATATTGTGTATCACTTAGGCTCTAAGCCTCTATAATTGTAAGCATGTGTTAAAGTTGAATTTGATACTTACAATGTTCCACCTTGGGATGAAGGAAACCCAAAAATATTCCAATACAACCCATAACCTGAGGAAAACATACACAAATAACACTAACCATTGCATGGGATATCACTATACACAAATCACAAGGTTTGACACTAGACAGAGCCACAATTAATATAGGTAGAGCTGAAAGATAATGCATCACCTTTGCACCAATATTTAGATTCAATTACATACAAAATCTTCGTATAGAGCCTGCCTTCTCTTTGGATCACTATTGCAAAATGGAAAATAATGCATACAAAATTATTAGAAAGAAAGAAGAAGCTCATCCGCAATTGATCTCGCACAAAGTCTAGGTATGTGTACTTATACAATCACTTTTTAAGAACTATAATTCAAATTTTTCTCTTCCTTCATTTCATGATTTTCTTTTTCTTATCAATTATATAATTTATCTCTTATATAGGTTCACACTTGTTGATCACGAAGAGGATACAAAAAATAATTATAGTTACAAATACAACATTTTTTATCTCTTTCCATGCATTTCAATACCACATTTTACTTATGACGACCTACATAAAATACAATTGGGCATTACAATTTTAATTCCTCCAAAAAGGAATGCTACTATATACAACAAGGCCTTCTGCAATGCTACATGTTTGTAGAATGTCACTTTTATACTTTTCCTTCTATTATCTAAGTCTTCATTTATGCTTTCAAATAAAAAACCTATTGGCATATCTCTTGCAACTCCTTTGGGTGCAAGTGCTAGTTTAGAATTTATTAAGCTATAGGATTAAGGGTAAAAGGAGTGCATTCAATTAATTGAATTAATTAAATATTGGCTAAAGGGAATATACAATCAATTATTAAAATTAATTATACTATTAGGCTAAAGGGTAATAATGTAATTAATTATATTTTGCCTGTAGTGCCTACAACCAAGGTTCAAACCTCACAGGATTACTCTCTATTGCATCAACAATTGAGAGGCCCCCAAAATCTTATATCTTGATTTACCTGCAGGATGTGGAGTGGAGAATTTTCATTCCACCTAGGGAGTACATCCCTAGCTTAAATTTTCTCACAAATTAATTTTTTTTGGGTGATGGAGTGGTAGCAAGAGAAGCAGTCGGCGTCGAGACTAGGGTTTTGCAGACATAAAAGACTGCACTACAAAATAGTTTGAAATATGGATGACCCTTCAACCACAAAAATAGCCAAGGTTTAGCACGACGGCGAACACAAAATGACAAAGGAGATGGGAGCCATCAAACCCAAAAGGGGCAGGAGAGATGGGAAAAATTTTATTCACAAGGGAAACAACAAGTCCTCAGGAAGTCGCAGTCTTGGGAAAACACTTTAAGGTTAGGAGGAGGCTTCAACTTAAAACAGATTAAAACAAATTTTTGGCAACCAAAAGCAAAGGAGATGGAAGTACAACCTCAAACAATGGTAAATCCTCATATAAAAAATGCTCTAGTCACTTCTCTAATGATTGACAACAAAGAATGGAGTGAAACTATAATTTTTAAAATCAAATGCTTTTTTTCTAATATGGGCAGTGCCATGGCCCTCATTTGATAGAATAAAACTATGGTGTGAGAAGCATTTAACGAAGAATTGCACCCTTAAAACCTTATCGAATGGATCCTTCTTAGTAATATGTTCCACAACAAAGGACAAGGAATGGGTTTTTAACAATCGGTCATTATTTATAGAAGGAAAGGGGTTATATTTTGTGGACTAGTCCCCAAATTTTGACCTGGTTGTGTGTGTTAAAAATGTGTCACACTTTTATGAATCATTATATCCAAGATCACTCAAGAATGAGGTCTCAAATGGCGACTCATAGCCCTCTATTCATAGAGTGCAAAGGTGTGTGATGGAAGCCCTCAGATTGACCTAGTTTGTGCCCTTGTAAGTACACCATAAAATGAGAGATTCTATATCATAATGCATGATTTTGTCTATATGATAATGGAATTAATCTATATGATATCAATGCATAATTATTCTATGAAAGGAAATACAAATGCATAATTAATCTATGAAAGAAAATATGAGTTTAATCTAAAATGTGAATGCAAAATTAATCTAAATGAATTGCCATGAATGCATGAGAGAAGACAAGAAGAGAAAAGTTGCAATATCCAAGCTCAAGTGCTCAAATTCTCCTCCAAAATTGCTCTCCAATCCTATAGCATAACAATAAACTAAAGAATGTGTGTGTTTTTTTATTATCATAATTATGCAAATGAGAAGGAGAGACTTCCTTATAAAGAGCAATGGACGGTGGAGATTAAGAGGTAAAAAAAAAGAAAATAAAGCAATGGTGGAGATTAAATCTTGGTTGATCCATGTGCTTAAATCTTCAAAAGGCAAAATCAAAGGGCTATGATTAAGAGCCAAAAAAACCCACCACTTAGGAAGATGTAGAGAAAAAAGGATTTTTATTTATTTTTTATTTCATTTATTTCCTTTTTTATCAAAAAGAGAGCTTTAAGTGGGGATTTTATTTATTTAAAAGAGGAATTTTCTTTT
>MU226422.1:854977-885034 GCA_018584345.1 Thuja plicata | reverse complement strand
AGAGAGAGAGAGAGAGAGAGAGAGAGAGAGAGAGAGAGAGAGAGAGATTACCTTGCCTAGTAAGATTGTATGTCTTTATGTGAACCACACAAAGGATAGGGTTGAAAGTTCTAACGAATGTATGCCCTGCTAGTCAATTCTATCAAAAGCTTGCGCCTACTGGTGACTTTGTCTATGTGCACCTCATGAATGGATATGGATCCACTATATCCAGGAAGCTTTTATTATATCTATGCACTTCATGGATGGATACTAATCCATCATATCCATGAAGATTGGTTTGTATATGTGCACCCAATGGATGGATACAAATCTGTTGCATCCATGGGGATTAGTTGCATGTAAAAATGCATAAGAAAAATGTGTAAGAGAATGTACAAGGGAGGTCGTATGTATTCCCCCCTCCTTATGATGGCTACATAGTAGGTCCATCAAAGTAAGAGAATCAAGGATACCTACTTCCAACAACAAGGAGATATCTATAAAATAACAATGTATGCCATAAACGTAGCTAAGAGTGTTAACTCTTAAAAGCTAAGAAAATAGAAAATCATGAAAGGATATTCCTCTTGTGAAAAGAGACCCTTAAAAGGAAGTGATATTGTTTACAAGACACCTACCTTAAAGAGGAGTGCTTGAAAAAAAAAATATCTTCAAGACAAAGAGGGGGAGAAAACAAAAATGCACCTATTTATCCCCCTATTGCTAGGTGAAATAGGGATTCTTGATGAAGGATGACAAACTTCAAATCATAAAGTAAGGAAATGTGTTTGTTTATAATGAACATAGTTTTGCAAATAAGGCAGAGGCGAAGACCAAGGATTCACACCTCTTGCATAAGAGAGAATCTAAATCAAAACAACAATTCCTTATAGCAAGATAATGTCACATAATAAACAAAGGCCATTGTACTAAGGAAAGTAGATCCCTAGACAAAAGAGAGAAATAATGTACAATAAACCTTCCCCCCCAAAGTGTGAAGGAAAGGTAAAATATATATAATACACCCTTAATGAAAGTCACTTTATAAAGATACACAATTTCAAGCAAAATAAGTGACACATTAGAGAGAAGCCATAATGTAAAACATACATTTATATGATAGAAAGGACATCACACATAAACTAATAAAGTCATCAAGGAAAGAAATTGAATGATGATAGATGATAAAAATGCCTTTTGAGAAATGAAAAATATTGTTAAGGAGAGACATTAGGATCTTGCATGAAACAAAGTATCTCATGTCAAAAATAATGTACCATCATGAAATAATAGCAAATCCATAGAGATGAAAGGAAGAGGAGGATGTCACATTATATCTACTTAGTGGTGATTTCAAGTGTACAAGATATGCATGTTTAAGTGAGAAAGATATTGTAAGGAGAAAAACATCCTAAATAATAAGTCCATACATGGGAGGACATCATAGTACATAGACACAAACAACAAAGAGATAGAGGATCCTTGAAAGAAGGGGAAAGAAATAAAACCCAATATATGGCCTATGTGATAGATATTGTATAATAAAGGTGCACTTTTAAGCAAGCATAAGGTTGCAACTTGGGATGTAAATATCCTTGTGTTAAACAACAAATTCATGCAAGAAAGAACATTATATAATAAAAGATGCAAGTTCACAAGGGATATTGGATGCATTGTGAATGAAGAGACAAAGATGAAGGACACATTATGCTCCTGAAGTGGTTTCTATTTATAATAGATATTGTTTTTCAAGCAAGCATAAGGTTGTAACTCAGGATGTCTATCCCCTGAAAAAGAGAATATCCTTATGTAAAACAACAAATACATGCAAGAAAGGATTTCATCATATAAAATAAACAAGTCAACAAAGAGATAAAATTGATCCTATGAGATAAGGATGAGAGTGAAATAGAACCCTTGCCCCCCAAGTATGGAGACAAGGAAAAAGAACTATTATGTTGCTCACAAATTATGACAATAAGCTCACAAAGGATAGGCTAGCAACTCCATAGAGTGAGGAGCCACATAATATGAATGCCGATATATTAGGTAGAATGATCATGAAAAAGGTGTCATTCATAGTTTTAAGTCATTTGAATCAATACCAGAATCAATGAATTCTTGAATTTTACACTTCAAATCATAATATTCACTAGTCTTATGACCATGAATTTGATGAACATACAAATGGAAAACTTATCTTTTTTATGCTTGTTATTTTTGCCCTTGTTTTTCAAAGGAAGAGTAATTAAGTTTTCCTTAAGAATCTTAAACAAAATAAACTCTTTTTGTAAGGAGAAATTACGAGGATAATGTGTAGTTTTATTAGGCAAATGAGAAGGCGGGACACCTAAGGTTTCTTTTGAAAACCTTTTCTCATTAGGAAGTTTTGATGCCCCTTTAGGTGGGAGTGGATTGAAATCTAAAGAGGACCAATAATTATCCACACATCCATTAGATAGAGTTTTTTGATGTTCAAATTCAAAGGTACGATCCTTGTTACTAAATGTTGGTGTGAAGTTCAAGGTTCCCCAATCATCATCTTGTTGTGTTGATGGGTCACCTATTTTTATTGGAGGAATATTTGAAGAAGGAAATGGAAATTGAATAAAGTCAATTGTATTAGGATCCTTATGTTTTAAGGTTGGATTTGTGAAAAGAAAGTTATCAATGTATAGTAGTGCATGAACACCTTTTACAATAATTCCAGATTTGGTCTAACATGTATCTTGAATAATATTGATTTGACTAAGTTTATCAAGCTCAAAATATTCCTTAGGAAGAGCCCTGCGCATCTTATCCTCTACTTCTAAGGTAAGTTTAGGAGAAGGAAAAACACATCTTATCAAGGCCTCATCTAACAAAGGAATATCAATGAAACTCAAAGGAAGTGGTTATTATTAGAAGGAATAGTGATGCCATCATCCTCTTGTACCAAATGATCTTTATAAGGAAGAGACATTGTAGAATAAATATCATCATTTTTATTGAACGCCTTTTTGGTAAGAGGGAGATCTTTACAAGGAATGGTGGTAATCAGAATGTCCTTAGGGTTGGGATCAATTTTGGGAGGGTGAACATTATGGGAATCAATGATAGGAAGAATTAATTCATCCTCAAGATCTTGAAGAAAACTTGAATTGAAGAAGCAAATGAAGATAAAAATTCCATTGAAAATGAAATGCAATAACTATAAATGAAATATTTTTGTTTTCTATTATTTTATACAAAATGCAATGCAATCGAAGAATGATTTTTCTTTTTCTTTTTCTTTTTCTTTTTCTTTTTCACAATGCAAATATGCAAAATAATGCAATTGATGTAAAGGGAATCTAGACACCAAAGGAAAGATAGAAGCTAGAGATCTAGATGGATACAATATAACAAAGATGTAATCACAAACAAAATGCATAAAAAGTAGAGCTAGATATGCAAAAATAGATCTAACTATCAAATTAGAAAGTATAAGGCATGAAAGAGTTGGGTTCACCAAAATGTATGATGAACCTATGTATAGAATGTAAGGATATGATGAAAAGGAGATCACACAAAGAATATCTAACTACCCAATCATAAAGTAGAGAGCATGAAAATGTCAGGTTCACCAAAATGTATAAGGTAAAATAGTGGCCAATGCTAGACCACCAAATTACACATACATTAGAAGACCCAAAATATACTCCTTAAGACAAATATGATTTCTACAACCCAAAATTATGAAGGGATACAAATGCAATATCTAGCTAGAAGGTGGATTCAGGGTATTATTTTGTGAGATATAGAAGAAGGAAAGAGATTTTTTGCTTGTGGCTAAAAGAAGATATAATAGAAAAGTGCAATAGCAGGTATGATCTAATGTATCAAAGTAGATGAAATATATAGAAGTAGGAATGTATGCACCTAAAAATGAGAGAAGGATAATGAATTTGGAGGCTGATTTTTTGTTTGTCAGAGTCCTGGAATGACCTGATACCTGAATCTAGCAATCAGTAACCTGCAGCTTTAAAACCTTAACTCTTTGTTCTACTCCAGGAATAGGTCAAACCTAGTTCTACCTATACCCAGATATAGGTTGAAAGTTTTACCTATACCCAGGTATAGTTCAAAAGTTTGACCTATACCAAAGATGGTAAAAATCAAAACAAAAAGTTGATCTGGGCAAGTCTTATGATTGTCTTTCCAATTCTATAATAGGAATATACACTCGAAATGTTTAGGTATATGTTGAAGGTTTGACCTATACCTGATACTATCAAAATCTAGAACATAAAATGGATTTGGAGAGTTCTTCCAAATGGGTTTCCAGATTTGTAGCTAAATTTGCGCTCTGGGTCT
Source organism: Thuja plicata (assembly GCA_018584345.1). Lineage (NCBI taxonomy): Eukaryota > Viridiplantae > Streptophyta > Pinopsida > Cupressales > Cupressaceae > Thuja > Thuja plicata. The sequence goes on along the minus strand of MU226422.1, from coordinate 880,717 downwards.
GTGTCTGCACACAAGAGAGGAGGGGAAATTATTGGGGGCTGGGCTTGCCTTGGTCAAGCCCCAATTTATGAATTAACCTTGAATTTAAATAAAGGAAATACTATCATGTAGAAGAGATTAAATCTAACAATAGAAATATATCATACTATGTAGATGCAATTGTACTTAATATGAGATCAAGTATGTTATTGCAATAGCCTTGGCTCAACATAAAAATAAATCATGTAAGACAAAACCTCATGTAGTAGATGCTTTTAATTTGCCTTAATATTAGATTGAAGAAGAAGAAGACTTGAATAGATGATTTTAGACCTCCTCCCTTAATGGCCAACTCCTTTGTCTCCTATGAAGAAATAAGCTAGATCTATAGAAGGAAATTCATGAATGCTTGATGGATGAATAATGCCTTCAATTAATGCTTTCTTGTTTGAACTCCTTGAATGCACAATAATTTTCTCAGTGATTATTGCATTAAGATCATAAATTTCACAATAGTGGGTGTGAAAATGAGGGGGAGAATTCTCCTTTTATAGTGATTTTGGGGTCCAAATTCACAAAGGCCAACCTCACTAGGTGGGAGAATGAAAATACCTTACATCGAGCCCGAAACCCACCAAAATCAACCCCCAAGGTATAGGTCAAAAGTGGTTCGACCTATACCCGAAAGGTGGAAATTTCAAGGTAAAGTTGTGAGATTCAAGGGGTGTTAAGTGGTTCGGGGAAAACAGGAAGGTAAGTGGGAAAAATAACCATAAATGCATCCAAATATTGAAATGGGGCCCAAGAGGGAAATAAATTGTGTGAATGGATGGATAAATGGGAAATTGTGCATAGAGATTAGATCAAACATAGAGTTTTGAGCAAGATCAAAGGAGAAGACAAAACCTTAATTTAAATTATTGATGCAGTTAAGTGCAATGTAAGGTCCTAACATAAGGAGCACACTAAAGAGGGCTAAAAGAGTCCTGAAATGAACACAAAAGCAAGTGCTTACTTTTTAGGACTATACACCTATTTCACATCACATCTATCCTTAAAAGATGAATGAACCCATGAGTGCCCATAAATAGTCAGGACTTTGAGGACATACCAACTTCTTTGTAGAATACTATCTAATTGGAAATATAGGAATTTCAAAGGGGTTTGATAAGTTGCTGCCCCATTAACTATTTTTGAATGGAATTGTCACTACATGTCATGATCCCATACTCCTTCTCCTCCTTGCCCTAGAAAATGTATTGATTCCTTTCTTCATAGATTTCTCAAATTACTAAATAAGGACACAGTTTCCAAATGCTAGAAATGGTAGATTTTGATCTTACTAAGCTTTATCCTTGGAACATCTCTTTCAAAATTTCAAGAAATGGAAAAATTTAATTCATCTTTTTAAGCACCTATTTCCAACAATAATATGAGTAATTATAATGCAATAATAGGTGATGCCAAACTTACTTCACTTTCCTTGCATAACACACTCAAATGAGTCATTGAACCCAAATATCTTAAGCCAGTCTCTAATTAAGATTCTTTTATGTATGGTCATCCAAGAAAATGAACCTACCTTTGGTAAACAATACTTATTCAAGAATAAACTACTAGGCCATTCCCCATCTTCAATAACAAATTCAAGGAGTTTGTATCCAATCTTTACTGAGTACTTACTCTATTTACAACCATACCAAATCAATTCATCTTTATCCCCTAGATCACAGTCATTGGGACTACTTTGGAATCTTTGAACATACATGCCTTGTATATATTAAATGACATGGAAAAAAATTTCATGGGGCATAAATGGTCATAAAAAGCTCCTTTTTGAAGATATTTTATAGTGCAACAATTCATTGGCACTCTACTTGTTGCTTTGTTCAATCTAGGGGAGATCATTTTCATAAACTAAGGCCATTCAATTACAAGTTTGTTTCAGGCACTCAAAATGTATATTGGAAGGCTTCCAAAATAATCCTTGGGTGATTTCGTTGAATTTTCACTTCAAAGTATATACTAGAATAAACTATGTCATATGCTAACACTACCTTTTCTTTACATTACCAGTCTTTGCCGTCTCAGGACAGTCAACCATAACTTGGGCAAAACACCACATAAAAAACTTGAACCTGGAGGGATTGCATTTTATGTTGGCATAGACCTCCAAAACCAATTTTAATGGGGATCCAATGATGGGAGGCTGTGTTATAGGCAAAATATTCTCACTAGAAACCCTAGCTAGGGTTTGCACCTATCACTAAAGAAAATACATTATCTTCCACAAAACTTGATAAAATTTGATGAAATCAACTGCAAAAGAAAGTTAATTCACAACACTAGCAACTCCAATCATGTGTATATTGTTACATGGATGTACAGTCTATACACAAAAATATAGTCATTAATGTGTGAAAACATAGAGAAAAGATGCTAAAACAATAATTTACTTCTTCTTCACTTTCTCCAACCCCTGTCCTCGAGGTTACATTGCATATTTATCATGTTACAACCATTTCCAACTTCCCAACCAACCATTAACTCATTTTTTAACACTAATCAAGTTTTTTGGCAATATTGACAACTTTTAGCAACATTTGCATGTTTTTGCCAACTTAAAATTTAAATATTAAAAAATGGATCAAAGTGACCCCAAATGGTCTTAAATGACCTTATTGGACCAAAAAAACTAAAACCAAAAATGACTATATGCACTCTATGATGCCCCCTGCATCATTATCTCCTTCACATTTTCTTTGAAAGTTTTAAGTAGCTCTCGTAACGATTCCAATTCCTCTCCCGATTTCCACCTCCTTTGACAATCCCTTCATTTTCTTCTCTAATCAAATAGTCTAAAACTTTATTTCCTCATCTTTATTCCATGACCTATTTGAGTTCATCATATCTAGCTTCCTTTGAAATATTGGGATGCCTCTCCCATGCGTCATCCTAGAGATTGGCTTTATCACAATCACCCAGCTTCCAATGGATGTGATTTGTGATTACCATACTATAGCTTAACATTAAGTTCCAAATGGTAGAACCTTTGGGGGATTTTTCATAGTAAGGATTCTTTCATGACTTCGAATATCTAAGTATTTGTGGCTAAGGATTTTAGCCTATTTTTACTCAGGTTTACTATACCTTTCCATATTAATTTTTCACCCATTACCTCATTTATGGTGTTCCACTTACATGTTAGTAATAACTGAGAGGGGGGAGGGTGAATCAATGGCCTCAAAAATTAATCCTTGAATCAACCCTTAAAACTTATTACCACTTTTAAGCCTCTGGTTATACTTAGTCCTACAAGATGAATGCCTTGAAATACTTATAACAAATTACTACTTGTCAAATTGCTTTGTAAAACCTTCTTCTGTATGTTTACCGATAAGAAGTCATCTATTTACCGAAACACAGTAAATAACTAGAGTATACCGATCAATCTAGAATTGCATATGTGAAATGTAAAACAGTAAAGTAATGAAACATAAACACATAATACCTGGATTTTTAACGTGGAAACTCTGTTAAGGGAAAAACCACTAGGGCTGGTACTCCAAATTTTCACTCTTCTGAAGTGAGCTCGGTTAAGACCCAACCCTGTTAAAGGTTACAAACACACTATTAGGTGTGACCTTGTTAGAGGATTTAAAAGATAGTTTGTCACTTAGTATCTGGCATCTAATGCTACCATCCTTGATCAAACACTCACTTGGCCTACCTATAGGTATCAGGCATATCCAATGCTACTTTGTATGATCAAAAGTTTTGATACTCCTTGTGATGTATCTCAATTGTAGAACACTTTTAAGTCCTGCTCGGTTAAGAGACTTGATGCTTCAATGGTTAAATTGAAATAGTAAAGTGATCTGTTCACACATACAACTTGAATTGCATATTTTCAGATCTATTGTAAGTGCATTACCTCTCTGATCAATATAATCAATTCAATACCTTTGCTCCACACTGTTCTGCTCTGTGATGTTGTCTCATTGTTCGTCGGTGTCTGCAGAATCTAGCTCTTTCCTCAGCTTATTGATCAGGTATGAATGAAGACTTTCTTCTCCTTCAGAATCTCTTTAGCATCTCTCCTCTTTTCTCTTCTTTTCACCCCACAAATTCGTAATGAATTAGGTTGTCTCTATATAGATATGATTTCACCTTTTCTTGGCTTTCTTGATCTTGGCGTGATCCATAATTCTCGCCAATTAGATTTAAAGCAAAACTCCAATTTTATCTTGATGAGATCTTCTTGCCAACTGGACAAATCAACTTTAAATTAATTACTTATCTCCAACTTTATCTTGTCGATTAAAACAATGATAAGTATTAGTTAAGTATATTTTTAGCTCTTGACAACTAAGCATTTTGTCATTTCTGAACTCTCTGTTCTGTCGGTCAATACTTCAGTTAATCATTGGTCATAACTGACTGTTCTGTTGGTGTGACTTCAATTGTTATCAGGATCTCCATCCTTTGTCTTTTCCGTCGGGCAACACTGTAATTCTATCCGTCGGGTTACACTATGCTTTGCTCGCCGGGCAACACTGTGACTTTGCTCGTCGGTAACATTGTGCATTTGCTCATCGGGTAACACTGTGACTTTGCTCCTTTACTCTGACCGTCGGTGTGCACTCCGTCGGTGTATACAATCACTTTGTGAATACTTGACTTATATGCATTACTGATAGCATAGCCTTGATTCATCGATTCTTTGAAGTTTTTGGCAATATGTCCATGACCATATAGATTATATCAAGTTGACATCAATGACAATACAATACATTAACTGATTTAATGCCTTGTATGATCATCAACTTAACATCTTCAAACATTCAATTAGTTATAGTTCATCATTAGATAGCTCCACACCTCCTAATTTTTTTGGTTGGCAAATTTTATCCCATGCCAAAAGAGGGATCTTATCTTGGTCTTGACTAAGGGGCATGTTCTCTAAAATCAACATGTAGAAATGTATATCAAAGTTAAAAACAACACCCTTTAAACATGCATATGCTCCTAGGAATGCTCGTACATATCTAGATTAGTGTTATCACTTCAAGTGAAGTGTGTAATGTGAATATATTCCTTGATTTTGTCATGTGTAAAAATGAATTCTAGATACTTATAAATACTAAGAAATAACAACACAACACATGAATTTATGTTTAGTCAATCCTAGGCATGAAGGGTATAGTGATACTTAACCAAATTTGAATATGGGAAGGGAGAGACTGTGATCATGAACTCGTCCTAGAACTTGAAAGATATTAAATTAAAGTAGGTAATACATGTATGGAGATATTTGTGTGCATAGATGTGATTATAAGCAAATAGGGCAAATGTACAAAGACATGCAAATATATGAATGTGGCTAAGAGATAAGTATATAGGATTGTGTAATGGATAGGTTATTGGCACAAATCAAAGGAATAGATTTTGTGCAAATCATACCATTTGTAAATATGTAAATGTATCACAAAACTCTTCATGTTGAAACAAGCTCAAAACAATGCCCCCATTGCAAGGGGGTTAGCTAAAATTTCTCAACGAGTGTTATTGAGAAACTTCAGGAGTTTTCTACAATAAGGGAACCCCACACATTTTATAGGAGTAACTAATAGTAACATTTTTACAAAGCCAACCTCATGATTTATTTAAAAATTGCAAACTTAATAGAGGAAATTTTTGGCTCGCCCGACAAACACTCTTTAAAAAGTTGAGAAATAAAACATAAGATCTCCTATTTTTCAAAATAACATTCCAATTTATTTCTTAACATTTTTTCTCCTTATTTCATGAGAGTTGTTGCTTCATAATTACAAATCTAAAAGTCTTTACATGAAAAGTTATTTCTAAAACTATATTCACATAAACACAAACAAGATAAGATTTCTTAGAAAATATTATTTAAATTATTCTAAGAACTTTTAACAATCAAATAATGTCATGAATTTCATGAAAAAAAACAAGACTAAATCAAATAATGTCATGAATTTCATGACAAAAAACAAGACTAAATTGTTTTAATTCATAGTGTAACTAATGAAAATTGAAAAATTTTCAAACCTTAAATACATCTTCCAATCTATAAAATTTAACAAAGAAATCTCCAATTGTAGAAAAAAAACGAATTACCCTAATCTCACAAAACTTGCCGCTCCATATAAAAAGGACCCAAAAACCCTAATTCCGCTCTATAAAGATGGTTCCCAAAACCCTACTGCTTGCGACACCCTACTACAGCAAAACAGCCGAGCGAGTATAATTTCAGAAGATTTTAAGCTGTTGCTCTTGAACGATCGGAGTAGGATATTGTGACCCACTTACAATTAAGAAATATAGTTGTAAATATTCGTGTAAATCTTGAAAATAGCACAGACCATCAATCCATTCATTTGTTATTTGCGTCAAGCTTCTTCTTCAAGATGGATTGCAGACATTCAGAAGTGAGCGTTCCTTTACATCCAAGATGGGGTTTATTCACGGTAGAATCTATTAATGGTGTTACTACCATCTCTTTACACCATCATCCCATATTGTCTTCTACAATGGAAACTGGCGGTTTTGAAAGACCGGACATGAATTCCAATTGTGTTTCGGCTGCTCCTGCTCCCTATCATTTTCCCATTTCACGGCAGCGAGAGCCGAGCAGCGATAACAAAGGAGGTTGTTCTTTTTGTCAGCGGGGAGAGCTGAATTTGGAGGATTTATTAAACTTTGAAAAAGAGCTTATTAGACGGGGTTTTCATCTGACTCAACAATGCCCCCAACAGATTTCGCAGCAGGGCGTAGCCTTCACGGAAACACATAATCAGGTTTTTTTGCAATTCCCTCCTTAATGCCCCAGGGCATGAACTTGTTTATTAGATTTTTCATGGTAAGGGTTAATGAGAAAAATATGGTTCCACTTTCTTGGTGAATCTTGGGCGAAATTATGTTCAGATTGAATACACTTTAGGGTAGCTTAGATCACAATAGGTTGAAGCGACCCCATTTTCCCAGAATGGATAGGTGAGAGAGGCTATTGGACTTATATCCTTCGTGGTGCTGAGGTAATATCTTCATGTGGTTTGGTGTAACCCTATTTTTTAGGGGTTGGAGCAAAGGCATGCATACTTTTGGAGATCGTTTGGGAAGGCGGGTATGCTTTGGATTGAAACATTTTCACCATTTTATCTCATCTCATTTTAATTTCCATAAGTCTGTATGTAATAGACTTACCTTGGATTATTGTGAGGGCAGATGATTTATGTTTTGGTATTAGGTTGTAAGTGTGGGGTAGATTAGGCGTTTTAGCCTGTGCGTCATTTTGTGAAGCATTTTTATATTCTGGATTTTGCAAGAGCATACTATGCATTTGCTATAACAGCACAAATGTGAGCTTATCTTGCCCAGATTGTAAAAATGTATTCGTATTTATTTTTCTGGCCTTGGGGAATTTTTCTAGACACACTAGCATTAAATTTAGGCATGCTTTGCAGTATAATTCAGCTATGTAGCCCTTCTCTTTTCCATTTGCTACTTTTTTATTTGTGCACCCTAATTCAATCCGATTTGCCCATTATCAGACACTCATGGACATTAATATTCTAGTCCTATGGGATATACTGTTAGATCAACTTTTATAAAGGAAATTACCTTTGTATGTTTTGTTGTCATTTACAATGCAACTTTTGAGCTCTTATCATCCCAACTTCTGAAGCATTAGAGAAAATAGAATCAAATATAATGTTTTGGATGCACAATAAATATTAGTTGCATTTCCTCTCATTTATGCACGGACATTTGTTAACAGATTCTTCCTTTGGTTCAAGCAACAGTTCGTTTTCTGATTCTTCATTGTTATTTTCCCATTTGTTGGGGTTCCAAGATTGAGGAAAATAGGGATCAGACCTTTTCAGCTAAGTTGCTGATTCGGGTGCGGATGAGCGTGTGTGCGGATGCGTGAAATTTTTTTTGGGGATGTGGATGCATTTATATATATATATATATATATATACAAAGAAATGCTATATATTACTATATATTATATATTATATATTGTATTTTAAGTGGCAAAAAATACAATATATATTATAAATTTATAAGTATATTATATATTTATATATATTATGTATTTATCCCAAATCCCCAACGCACTTGGGACGGGGGGACGCCGTTCCCGTGTTTCCAATGGCGCCACCCATCAACCACCATTTTGTCGGGGACGCAGGGACGTCCCCACGTCCCCCTTTGGGGACGGGGGGACGCAAAAGAGTCCCTGATGGAGAATGGGGACGCTAAAACATCCCTCGACACCAAAAGGGGACGCACGGGTGTCCCTGTCAAAGCACACAAATAAAGCAATTTAAAAAAAAAAGAGATTTTAAGACATAACATCAGATTATTCGACATAACATCCAAAAAAGAGATACTCATAATTTTGATACTCATAGAACTCTTTTGTTTCCTGATTCAACTATTTATAAATTATAATTATAATTCTATTGTTCAAACTTCAATGTGTTATGTTATTAACTTATTGTTCCATGTTCAATGTTCAAACTTCAATGCAATGTAGTATTTAGTTTTACTTTTACTAATAGTAATTCTAAATATCTTACTCTTATATTGTTATACATGTTTTCATAACTAGCATTTTAAGTAACACATGTATAGTATATAGTATATTCACCCCGGTCCCCCGCCGTCCCCAAATTAAGGCCCCACTGTCCCCCCCGCCCAGAAACTTGTCCCTCGTCCCCCAGGGTGGTGTAACTATAATATTTATATATATTATATATTATAAGTATACTATATATATATTAATGCTAACATTAGACTTTACTTAATGGACCGAAAAAAGCCATCCGCCCTGATGCCCTACTATTATATATTATAAATTTATAAGTGTATTACATATAAGCCGTTGCCGGAGAAGGAAAGAGGTAGCACTAGTACGCTTTGATCAAGCTACTTTCGAAGGTGGACAGGTTCAGGGAGGTGCGTTCGTACCACCCGGGTCGGGCCAAGAGAGGGAATTACCAAGAACCAGTCACATCTCGCCTTAGGTATATTAGAGAAGCTGAACTGTAAGCTTGAAGGTTTCAATGGTGCTATTGAAGGCGAACAAGTTGTTACAGTGTTTACCCAATCTTGTTGCAACAAGCATTAACACCAAAGGAATGCCACCACAGACATGCAGAAGGCCATCAATATTCGAGAGTGCGTAAAAAATTCCAACAGGATTGCCAAAAACTTTTTTGGACAACAACTTCTTTGGCTCAGCGTGTAATAATATTTGGTTGGTCAAGCATATGCTCTTGGATGCCTCCCAGAAGCGCATCCGAGGCATCCGGATGCATCTGGATGCTTGCCACAGGCATCCATACGCATCTGGATGCCTGGGATGCGCATTTGGGCAGCATCCACAGGGCATCTGCGCCCGATTCCGCCCCAGCTTGCATCTGCTCCCACATCGAGCGTCCAGGAGGGTATATCGGTATCTTAGCTTTTTAGGATAAAGAATTTTGAGTTCTTCCACCTTTGATCTCATCACTTTCATGGAATAATGTTTGATCCAATCCCAACTTTGGTAAGATCCATCGAGAAGTCAGTTCATTCCATGCTCAACTTGTATCCTGGGTGTTAACCATGTTGCTCAAGAAAGACCCCCTCATTCAATAACAAAAAATTATCTGTTTTATTTTTCTTATCAAACCACACTTATCCGAATATTCAGATTCAGTTGCCTTATTCATTTTTCAAGGCTAAAATTTTAAAAAAATTGCTAGCACTAATGCACATATTGACATGACTTGCAGATGCTTATGAAATTTTAGTCTTGCCTTGGCATGCATTGAGTAAGAAATCTTTATAATCTTTAATCGCCTAGTATATAGTGGGCCTCTTATGAATGTGGCATATCCTAGCAAGATAATACTATTGCCACACACATCTAACTACAACTAATTGCACTTTTTCCTCAATGAACTGTGAGGAAATAGAACATTTTAAGCTTTTTGTTGCTAGTTGATGTGTAACTCAACTTCCTATTGCAACCGCTTCTATGAGAATGGATCTGGAAACTTATATTCTGCTATACCGAGGTTTGCAGGAATGCTTCTGAGTAAAATTCTTTTAATTGCAAGGAGCAGACAATATCAAGCCTTCTCCTCTTGGTTTGAATATGAACATGGAACAATGTCTGTTCCATCATGTGGTTGCAACCTTTTACGTGCCTTTAATGCCTCTTCAACTACATTTGTTCATCAATTCCTGAAGCTCCAACTATTTCCCTCATATTGTTTCTTGTGAGCATTTTTATCTTTCTTCTCCTTCATGCTACCAAATTTATACCTTTCTCATTTATTGATCTTTTGGTGGCTTGCTTTTGCTTTTGGATCTGACAATACACTTCCAAGTTTCAAACTTCAATGATGAGAGATTTCCTGTATCCTCATCAATTGATTTTACATCATATAGTTTTGATTCTATCTACAATGGACTCCTCGAAAATATCTACGAGAATATGCCCCTATTATAATGTGACCACACTTGATTAAGGCATCCTGATGTGCCTCTTAATCCTAGTTCTCCTATGGTTGAACTTCATCAATAAATTAAATATATCTTATGATTAAACTATTGTTCCTAAACCTAGTTGTAGTGATCTATGCTTCTAATGTTTTTAACAAGGAAGATCTATTTCGTGGATTATGTTTCACTAGTTTCCTAACATGTTGGAGGATCTCAACCAGGTGCATGATTCTATTCTACTTCTTGTTCTACTTGTGACCACACTTGATTAAGGCATTCTGATGTGCCCCTTAATCCTAGTTCTCCTATGGTTGAACTTCATCAATAAATTAAATATATCTTATGATTAAACTATTGTTCCTAAACCTAGTTGTAGTGATCTATGCTTCTAATGTTTCTAACAAGGAAGATCTATTTCGTGGATTATGTTTCACTAGTTTCCTAACATGTTGGAGGATCTCAACCAGGTGCATGATTCTATTCTACTTCTTGTTCTACTTGGAATATGTGATTAGGTCAACAATAGGGCACTTACAAAAGGGTACATTACATCCCCATCAATTGATTTCACTTCATGTAGTTTTGAGTCATGCCCCGATTTGACACAGTACAAACAACAAATAAGATGTGAATCAATGCAAGAGGTATCGTTATGTCAAGTAATTGGGACTACATCGACTTAAGACAATTCATGCAAGTATCAACAAACACATGATCAATTGCCTTCATTAATGGACAAAATAAAAGATATTAAGTGCTACTCATTAGTTAACACTAACTAGTGAAAGGACACGATGTAAGACAATGTTTATTAATCAATAACAAAAGGGTGCAATGATTCCTAAGAGCCATATCAATCTGAATTAATCAGAAAACCAATCACTGAAGAGAAGATAATAGATTATCATCATATGCCAATCGATCTAGATTGCAGTGATCAGAAGTTGTTATGAAGGGGTATGGGATGTGTCCATCACAACATGACTCCTCATGCAAAACCACTGTATAAGAAGGCAGTCTCCATCGCATCTTCAGGCATGGAAGAGAAGAGAATATAAAACCATATTGAAGATTCTGCAGAAGGAGGTGATCCAAAGGAAGGTAGATTGTGATTAATCACTGGCAAGCAATGTATACAGCAAGTTCGTATGCTCTACAGTGTAATTTATATATGGATCAATACTGATCTACAAAACATTATACTTGAATGTTATTAAGAATAAAGGGGCTTATATGTGGTCTGTAAAATCAGAAATATATATGTAGATCCATATTAGTTATGCTGTATTTTGTTTATACATAAAATTATCCATAATCCATTTATAGTTAGTACACTCCTAGTCCATTACTTAGTTGCTCGCTAATGCCCATTAAGAGGATAGGCTGGTTTTGTCAGGGAGAGGTGGAGTAATGCCTCACAAGGTAGGGGAATCCCAAGGAATCCCAAGATGGAGTAAGGACATGTATCATGGAAATTTTTGAGGGAGAAGTCTTGAGATGGGTATGAATATGTGTTCCGAAAACCTTGAGGGAGCCTACTCGTAGATTGGTTTCCAAGCGCCCTAAGGACAAGTAATTCCCCATCCTTCTTAGGGTTGATGATTAGGAGAGTGGGGAATTTGAGAATTGAGTGTAACGTCCCCTTTTTGCAATTGCCCTAATTTTTACCCTATAATCACAAATTCTATTAAAATATGAATTTTAAGATGGTTAGAGATATAAATTTACCAATTAAAATGCCCTTTTTACACAATAAGCCCCTGATCTAGGTCCTGTAATCACCAAACAGTGAACAAATGCATATATACAACTGACTATATTGTCAGTGTAATATAATCTGCCTTAAGCATTATAAATTGATAATAGAAAGATATATGATCCTAACCTAGAGATTAATTAACAATATCTAATGCATATGAAAGGAATTCACTTATGCCATCTAACACCCAATAGACTATCCTTCACAAATAGTGCCCTTGTATGATGAAACCCATGCCCATTCCACCATGGGCCTTACCTAGTGCCTTTGTACGATGTAGCCTATACCCATTCCACCGCAGGCCTTACATAGTGCCTTTGTATGATGTAGCACAGTCCATTCCACTGCAGGCCTTACCCATCTTGTGAGGTAATAATCACATTGTATTCTAAGTCACACATTCTTACATGGCTAATTACTGCAGACTGATGAAAACATATAAATATATATGCTAAGCCTGGTTAAGGTATCTGTTTATTTGTATGGCATAATCCTTGTCCAACGTAGAATCAGTTTGTAATCAGTATAATAAATTGTTCATTTCTGGAGACACTTGTATATTTCATATTTATATATTTATATCAGATAGTATGATGTGTTTGTCTGGACATTTTAGTAATACCCAGGCATATATGATCAGAATTGCATATAAAATGGCATATACACAAATCAGAAAACACACTAGTTTAATGAAACACAGAGATATATGTTTATATCCAATGACATACCTTTATAGTCTAACTGTCGTTCAGAAGTTACCATTTCACTATCTCTGTCTGATCAATCCTTTATAGAATTCTGACTTGTGCTCTCTATCAATGGTTCTGCATTTATAGACTCAGGCCGTTATCATCTGCTGGATGCCTTTTTGGTGTGGTGCCCTTTCCTTCTATCTCGCCTCTCTGCTATGTTATCTGCTGACTAATATCTTGCTGCCTCTCTAACTCCCATTCATCCTCTTTTCTTTTCTGTCGATGCCTCAGAATGACCAAGCGTGGTATTCTTTTGTAGAGGATGATAGGCCATGTCCAAAGTGACACATCTCTTACCTTCGTACTCTTCCAATTTTGTGCCAAATGACTAATCATTTATGTTAGTCATTTTATTATATTGTTACTATTATTTCTGTCTTCCTACAGTTGTCGTTTATGGTTTAGGTATGGTTCATGACTGCTTGTTACCTCAATACATTGATTTAACTTATTAAATCATACATCTTATATTTATTTATTTTCATATTTTATTATTATTCTTAATTTTCAATATTTTAATTTTATTATTATTTATATATTATAATATTATTACTTTATGTAAAATATTATTTATATTTATGTATTTATTAAAACTTTATTACCTATTTATATTGCAATTATATTATTTATTTTTATATTTTATTATTATTACTTATTAATATATTATTAAATCTTTCTTTCAGAAGTGGACATTATAATTAGGGTTTTAAACGGGGGACATGCCATTGAGTATGCTAACTTTCGATGTATTATGAATCCTTAATTGTTTCATAATTAATCTGATTTAATGGCATTGTGATGTATGTTAATCTTTGGAAACTGGCAGCTTCCTAGCAGGGTACATTACAATTCTGTCTACGTATAATTGTGAACACAGTGGGCTCGTAAATATCGACTAGGATAGCTTGTTTTTAACATTTTCTTGTTTATTAGGGGTAACAGTACATCCTGCATGTATGTTGCTGGAAATATTTTGAAATGACATGTTGTTCCCGTATCCAATGGATTGCTGCATTGACAAGTTCTTGAAATGCTCCCAATGCTGTTTGGTTCCAAACCAGTGATTGTACTGTTATCTTCAGTTTAGATAAATAGATCTTTGACATATCTCATTTGTGATCTTGGAAAAATAAACCTCCATTTGTCTCAACTTTTTAACCATTTTATAACTTTAGCTTAAATTCAGCATCCATTTGAGTATTATAGGGACAAGTGATGAGTTTGCCTTCTATCTTATTTTGGTCAAGGAACTATTGGGTTCTTCAAATTGTGGAGGAACATTCAGCTTTACCCTTTTGAGGGGATATTGAGGATTTTGATCATTCCATTTGTAAAAATCTTTGCTTTATAATATGGTCCATACACTAGGTGGATATTCATTGTCGGAATTCCATTATAGCTTCCAGGCTGGCAAGCCTGGCTTCATTCTTGATATCATCTGATCACCTTGGTCCATTCTTGTAAATCTTATCAACTATGGTGACCTGGATACAAATGGTGCTCCACAAGCTATGAATTCACTCGTAATATGTGTTATACACCGATTTGCAACCAGTTCTAAGGATACAAGAGGTGCTTAGATACCAAAATGATCCAGTTATGGGTAATTTGAGTAAATAGACCTACAAACACTCAGCCCCCTGTTCCAAGGAAAGTGTGCTTGTTTCTTCAGCCACTTGTAATTAAAAAGAACAAAGCATTGCAAAGGAGGAAAAGTTAAACAAATGTCTTTCATTGGCTACAGTCTTAGACTCCATTCCTTTCATTCAAAACAGCTAGAGGTACAAATTTTACACAGGAACTTAATATAAAATGTTAGTACTGATTTCTTCCTATCTGGAACTTCTAATTTTCCTTTTTTACACTTTTGACCATTTATTAGCATTCCCAAATCCAAATGAATAGTCCTCTCTGTTTTCCCAAACACAAAACTTGTCCACTCCTGTATTAAGTAATCTATGGTAATTATTTTTGTGTTACAGGTATTACAGCCCAAGTCTGCAAAGAGGTCAAACCAGATATTGCAGCCTGAATCTAGTAAGAAGTTGAAACAAGATAATTCAAAGTCTCCGGATTCACAATTGCCTGAAAGCTCAGGATGGTGTTCTCTCTGTCAGATTGACTGCAAAAGTAAAAAAGCTCTCAAGGAGCACATTTTGGGGAAGAAGCACCGGCAAACATTAAAGAAGCTGAAAGAGGGAGAAATAATTGGAAATCTGGAGAAAAATGAAAAGCAAGTGAACGAAGGCAATGTACCTCAAAAGAAACGCAAAAGATCACCAAATACAAACGAACAAACAGTTATGTGCAACACATGTGATAAGGTATTCATCACTCAGGATTTTTTTGAGTCGCATATTGCTGGGAAAAAACAT
The DNA here is from genome assembly GCA_018584345.1 of Thuja plicata. Lineage (NCBI taxonomy): Eukaryota > Viridiplantae > Streptophyta > Pinopsida > Cupressales > Cupressaceae > Thuja > Thuja plicata. The sequence goes on along the minus strand of MU226422.1, from coordinate 865,322 downwards.
GCAAAGCAGCTAAAGATGATGGAAAGTTCTAAAGTTTCTCCGAAAGTAAAGGATGGCAGTAAGAAATGTGCAGCTGCTGATGGAAATAAATTGATTAGCACAGAGTCTGGATTACTGGCTGAGGATGATGTGAAGAAAAGAGCTGAATGCAAACATGCAGGGAAGGCTAAAGATGATGGTAATTCAAGTGCTAGAAGTGACAAGTTTGATGTGAAGGCAAATACAATGCTTAAAGATCAACAGGAGAAGAAAAAAACAGACATGTCATCCAATAAACAAAAAAAATCAAAAAATTTGAGCATCTTCAGCAAGAAAGAATGTAAGACATGTGATGTAGCGTTGTACCGTGAAGCTGATTTTGAAGCACATTTCAGTGGGAGAAAACATGCAAAGCAGCTAAAAATAATGGAAAGTTCTAAAGTTTCTTCGAAAGTCGAGGATGACAGTAAGAAATGTGCAGCTGCTGATGGAAATAAATTGATAAGCACAGAGTCCGGATTACTGGCTGAGGATGATGTGGAGAAAAGAGCTGAATGCAAACATGCAGGGAAGGCTAAAGATGATGGTAATTCAAGTGCTAGAAGTGACAAGTTTGATGTGAAGGCAAATACAGTGCTTAAAGATCTACAGGAGAAGAAAAAAGCAGACATGTCATCCAATAAACAAAAAAAATCAAAAAAACTGAAAGAATGTAAGACATGTGATATAGTGTTATACCGTGAAGCTGATTTTGAAGCACATTTCAGTGGGAGAAAACATGCTAAAACGCTGAAAATTTCAGAAATTTCTAAATCCTCTTTAGAAAGCAAAGGTAAGGAATGTGGAAAGGTTGACGGCAAGGAATCAGGAAGTTCTGATTTTGGACTGCTTGCGAATGACAATGCAGATAAAACGATTGAAGACAAAACCATGCTGGAGTTTAAAGATGATGGAATTTTGAGAGCTAACAGTGACAAGGATGTTCAAAGAGACAATGCAGAGATTAAGGAGATTGATGGTGATAACATTGATGTACCTGATGGTGAAGATAACAAACTTGAAGTCAACTTCAGAAATGACAAGGATGTTCAAAGAGAAAATGCAGAGATTAAGGGAATTGTTGGTGAGAACGTTAATGTACCTGATGGTGAAGATAACAAACTTGAAGTGGAAGTCAGAAATGACAATGATGTTCAAAAAGAAAGTGCAGAGATTAAGGAGATTGATGGTGAGAACGTTGATGTACCTGATGGTGAAGATAACAATCTTGAAGTGGAAGTCAGAGATGACAAAGAAAACGCAAAAGATGACAATTTTGATGGTAAAAAAGATAACAAAATGGATATTAAGGAAGTTGATATTAAGGATAATGGAGGCTCAGAAGCTCACGGTGTGAAGGACTTTCTCTAGGAAAGTGCAGAGTTCAAGTAGGTTGATGCTGATAATATTGCACAACATGAAGGAAAAGATGACACACATAAAGAGGAAGAGAAATTAATGTTTAATGCTACAAGCACAAAGGAATTTTATGGGGCACACTGCATATGTAAGTGTTGAAGTTGGTAAAATAAAACAGGGCTTGGCAGATGTTTTTATATATTTGAAGACTGCATGATGCAAATATTGGGTCATCTATTCATTTTTGAAGATCGATGTATAATTTAAGGCCTATTTTTCAGGAGTGTTCAGAATGTTTATTCCGTAAATTTAGCGACTTTTGTATTTCACCAAATATATTTTGAGGATTATTTCTCTGGCGAATGTTTGGAGAGAATCTTCACGTTAAGTATTTTTATAGAGGAATGATCTATCCCTAATTTTGGCTATTAGGGGTAGGTTACAATCATGATTTTGCTTTTAAGTATTGCACGAACATGTTTATTTTCAGTTCTCTAGGTTGAAAGTTTTTTGAATGATTATAAATGATCAGGGAAATACTGCTACATGCAATATCAGTTTGATGTTTTATGTCATAGAATCTATGATCAACTTGCCTTTCGATGTTTCAGGCTTTTATTGTTGAGAGCTGAAGCACATTTCTCCTGCAAATCTGACACTGTAAAGTAGCAATCAACAATTATCAATTCTTGATTCTCATTTAATAATTAAAACGATTCTGCTGTAGTTCTTTATCTATGCTGCTAGTTGTCAAACACAAGAAAAATATTAAATGTTCATAAGCAAATCTGATTATTTTTCAACATGAAGTGTGATCTTTGTATTTTTGCTGGAAAATTGGATGGTACATGTTTTCAATATTTTTTAACAAATTCCTTGGGAAATTGTCGAAGTATAATTAGTCATTATTCTGTGTGCAAATGAGATTCAAGATTGTGTATAGTAGGAAACAGAGTTGGTATTTTTGTTCTACTTTGTCAATGCAATTTAGGTTGAGGCACGTATTATAGTTGTCAAGATTATGTAGGATAGAAACAATTAATGTAGAATTGCTATATTTTTTCTTTCCATTGTAAGTACTTCTATCAATTCATGTAGGTTGAGGTGCATATCATATGTACTTGCAACTGCACACAAATGTGCAAATGGCATGACAATTTGACAAGAGTCGCTCCAACATAAAAACCTCTTAACGGAAAAGTACACAATATTAAAGGTCCCTTCCCCATTAGCCTCGGAATTCACCCTAAAAGCACAATTGCACAAAATTAGGGTTAGGGATTATCTTACATAGGCTCTCTTCAATTATGTCCTTTCATAAAGTCAAAGTTAGATTTTTTCAACTTAGTAATAACATATTAGAGGAATATAAATCAATTTGCTAGATGATTGGAGTTAGCTTGAGGGTGACCAAACCATAAAAGTGATAAGGTAGGGTGTGACTTGATGAGGTGCCCTATAAACCTCTACCTTAGGCTTGAGTGGATTTATCACCCCCTTTGGGCTCATGTGTCCCGTGCCATACATATAAGGTGGTGTACCTAGTGTGGGGTCCTATCAACATTCTCTTTCATCTCACCACTCCTAACTTGTTTCAAATGATTGAACATCTATTTATCATGGTAGGTATTGTGAGGAGCATTCACAATGGGGTGCTTCGAAAGCCTATCCTTTCTAAGCCCAATGACATTCCACTTTGTCCCCCTTTGGCCCTGTGGGGATTTTCCATTCACAACCATGAGGTGGCATGCTTACAAGGTGCCCTCGCTGTTCTCCCATCTATGACTACCTCTCTTTTGTTATCATGGTTGATTACAGCTGTTGGGAAATCTAAGTAACATCTTATATGTACTTTATATATTAAGTCATTGAACCAACAATATACCTATTATTGCTAAATCAGATAATCATAGAATGCATATTCAACCATTGGTGTGCAGATGCATATAAGTTTCTAGGAATGCCTATGTAAAAACACCCATTTATTAAAATTATGTCTCTGAAGTGTACATTAAGACCAAACAAAGAATAGTCGTAAAAATACGTATTATCCAATACATATGTCAGATGACACTCATACCAAGCAATCAATAGCTTGAATTATTCTATTTTTTTTTCTTTTATATTTCTCTCTACGGATGGTTGAACGATTAATATAGATTGATCGAATTGATTGAAGAATAGATTGCATGTTTGTTTGCTTGATTCCCACTTGATGTTTGATGAATGATAGAATAATGATTTCTTATGATTTGATTATTTGATATGTTGTGAATGATGACTGAATGAATGTGGATTTCATGGATTGAGAAATGACGATTGAGTGTTACTTTGATGTATTGGTGAGTGATGATAGATAAATGATCCTTGAATGCTTGGAATGATTTCTCCTTTATGCTTTATTGGTAAAAGGATCAACACCTTTCATAAGAATTGAGTCACCACTTTCAATTGTGGTCTTTGGGAATAATATATTATTCTCCAACTTTATCTCTCTTGGATGCCCTCCTCAAATGGAACCTTCTCCTTTTTATATCTTTCAATGTGAGGAATAGTCTCATCTCTTCACCATACATGCCCCTTGCAAGAGTCCTACCCTTTCACAATTACCACCCTTCAAAAGGGTCACAACCCTTAATCATTGTTGTCCCTTTGGAAGGTACTTTATAATCTTCCCCTTCCTTAATTCCGATGCTCCCTCTATGTAGATCAAAGCTATTTTATATCTCAAGGTAGAACTTACTATGGTTACCTTCCTTATGATGAGCCCTTCACGCCTTTAACAAATGACTTTCCCTCTTATTTATATCTTCATGATGGGAGAGTCACAACCTTTCAAGAGAGTCACAACCCTTCATCCTTTATGCCCTTTGAAAGAGTCACAACCTTTCATAACTACCACCTTTTGGGAGAGTCACCATCCTTCACAACCTTTGCCTAAGGAGTCACTTTCTTTCCTTTCTTCTCCATTAATTCTCTCTTGATTTCCTTTCAAACTGTGTCATCTCTTTATACTTCTTTTTAAAGTCTGCATAGACTTTCCTTCTCAATTTGTATCAACATATTTCATTTATATTTGCAAATAATCTTCCTTCATATCTACATATACTCACCATACAATTCCGCTATAAACTCTTCTTACAATTATGCTTTCAACCTTTCTTTGAAGATCTTCCATTTTATATTCTCGTTTGCAAATCTGCAAATGTAAGTATGATATAAACTCTTGCTCCCCTCAAATGCACTCTACAACTTCTTGATATATCTTTCCAAGAGTGTCTTTTCCACTTTTTAATTTCTCCTCAACTAATCTTAATTGTTGTTCTTTATTTATGATCAGGTCCTTTTGGGAGAGTCACCATCCTTTACAACCTTTGTCTAAGGAGTCACTTTCTTTCCTTTCTTCTCCATTAATTCTCTTGATTCCCTTTCAAACAATGTCATCTATTTATACTTCTCTTTTAAGTCTGCACAAACTTTCCTTCTCAATTTGCATCAACATATTTCCTTTATATCTGCAAATATTCCTCCTTTATATCTACATATACTCACCATACAATTCCACTATAAACTCTTCTTATAATTATGCTTTCAACCTTTCTTTAAAGATCTTCCATTTTTTATTCTCATTTGCAGATCTTCAAATGTAATTCTGATAGAAACTCTTGCTCCCCTCAAATGCACTCTACAACTTCTTGATATATCTTTCCAAGAGTGTGTCTCTTCCACTTTTTAATTGCTACTTAACTACTCTTAATTGTTATTCTTTATTTATGATTCAAGTTTGTTTTTGAATCTTTTTCCAATCCCAACTTGATTATTTCATTTTCATTTTTCAATTTTCATTACACCTTCCATGTCCCCTTTCAAATGAAACCTTCTCCCTTTTATATCTTATCTTGAGGGAATCACAATTCTTGACTAATGCCCCTTTATCTTTCATTAAAATTAACTTTTAATTATATTGATTTATTTTTTATATTTTAAATTTTTTAATTATCATTTATTATTAAAAATTAGGAGACATTACAAACTATATGTATCAACAATACAATTTATGCATATGTACCGAACAATTTTTACGTATTATAGTTGGAACTATAAAGCAAATAAAAATGGTTGGAGTTAAGAAGCTTCAAATATTAGCCCTTGTGGTTCATCATAGGGAAACTTGCTTGCACCTTCCATGTAAAATTTGGAGAATTAGCACACAATGTAGTTTCTTTTGGCATCCCATATTGGTTCAATGTAGTCACTTAAGTTGACAACCACAAACATTGGCAAGCTTGGTGACCTAGAATTGTCTCTGGTCAACAATTCAACTTGTATGACCACGCCATTAACTATAATTGCAATGAATCTCTAATTGAATATGAATAAAACTCGTTTTCCTTTCTAAAAGAGGACCTTGGAATCTAATTGATTATCATCAAGTTGTGTTGTTTTCTCAGTGGTCCTCTACACAACCACTACACCTAACAACTTCAATATATTCTTACCATGCAAAATGACTAAGCCATTTGATATGTACAAATGAAAGGAAAAAATAAGTAGTTTGTAATAGATGAGGATGCATCACTAGATGCCCAAAGTCTCTAATATTCCCTTCTTGCATATCATTCTTGATAAATAGCATATCATAGGCACTATACATTGCTAACAAAGAAGTGTCTCAAACATGATAATTTTGTTCAACTTGTGCTAAAGCTGGTTCCACATGAGTTTCTTACATACATTAATAGAAAATAGAACAAAAATAAATAAATGTTACTGTGCTTCACCATAGAGTGGGCCCTTGCTCCATGGTTCACACGGGGATGGAAAAAAGTCTTTTTACGTTGTCGTGCTTAGAAGAAACATTGTTTTATTTGTCAACATCTATTACAAAGTCTGCATATCATTATCTAGACATAGTAATCTACATACAAAAAATCTACTCTCTATTGTTTACAGTAGACCATATATAAAGGTCGTGCTTATAACAAACAAAAACTAATTGATTCAAAATAGCTTAGCTTGTTTTTGGCAATACATTTTCTACCATGAGCTTCTCACATTTAGTTTCATATGCCAACCACTTTTGCTATTCCATGCTCAAATCAACATATGATATGGTGGCGTTGAAGTGGCGATCAAACTGCAAAGCACTTTACATAAAGTGAAATGAATTGACATGATTAAAAATCACATGCAAGAAGTAGTGGAAATAAATAACCATAGGAAATTTGCCATGACGCACAATCAACATTAACAAGTTGACTTGGAGTCAGCCACACACAAGTGAAAACTACAATAATGAGTAGAGGTTGTATTTTTATGCAAAAGAAGATAGGAAGGTTCATGTGATGAAAGTGACACGAAGATGTGCATTCTTAAATCAACAGACTACTTAACATATTTTACAATGCTTATTAGTAAAGACACCCAATAATTAATTTCCATTTATTTAACCAAAATTATACTAAAGATTACTTATATATATTTAATCATATGCAATGCAAATGAAAAAATGCTATGAAATTGGAACTGAAATGTAATGGGGAAATGGTTATGAAGGTGTATGAAAAGGCATAAAGTATGACATAAACTGGAACATAATTGACTCTTATCATTCCCCCCATCTTAGCCTTACACATCCTCGTGCAATAATTATGATTCAGAGGTCTTTAATTTGAACTTGTAGCCTTTTGGATTTATACTTTAGTCCTCTTCTCCTTCCTTGACTATTATATCTCATCACATGTTCTATGAATTCCTTTTCATAGAAAGCTTTATGGCTTTACATTCAATTAGCTTTTAACCTTATACTTTCTTTCAATCTTTCAATATATTCGATCCTTCTCCAACTTTTTCCTCCATGTTTTCTTTTCATTTAAAACAAAAACCCCTTCTCTCTTTGTTTTCATGTTTTGAATTCTCTTTTTTTTTTTAAAAATAAAAAATTCTTCATAAAATCAACTTTTATAAATGTTATATATAGAAGGTATCATGAAAAAACATCTCCACTTCTAGCGACGTAAACCTGGTGAAATGATAGGCAACATGAAGGATGTAATGACAAGGAATATGAAGGGTGAAATGTTCCGAGGATGAAAAAAATGGATTCTAGGATGGGGTGATTAAGGATAAAGTGAAATAATGGGTGAAAATATAAGTAATAAGGATGGTATACCCCGCCCCCCAACTTAAAGGGTTGATCGTCCTCGGGAAACCATGAGAGAAGAGATATGGATGTTGCACATACGATTAATATAATAAGAAACATTAATAAAGTTAAAGGATAAAATACTGAAAAATCAAATTGATTGTTTAACCAACTTGCATGTCCAAATATGCCAAGGTTTGGTAGCAAAAAGAAATCAGCAACTGTGAACCACTAGCAAGGAAGGAACCAAAAATTGTGACTAGCACTGCAACTCCACAAAATATCTCCATCTAACTGAAGCATTATAGATCACACTAATAGGAGTTGAATCCACTTTCCATAACACCTCAAGTGAATGTGTTACACTTCCTATAGGTGATCAATGTCATGGTAACCACCATAAACTGAGGCATAGCTACACATGTGAGTGACAAGAGATGCTAGAAACATCCAAAGAGTGAAACAACCATAGAAGCATTTGAATGTTCGTGAAAAATGGTTATCTTGTAGACTCCTACACCGTCGGCCTTAAAACTTCCCGTGTTCATACTTTGGCCACTTACACTCGCGAGGCACACTCGATATAATGAAGTTCCTCGACGAAGCTTGACACTTGTCAACCCATCGAAGTTTTAAGTTGTTCCACAGAGGATGCCTTCCCTCCAAACTCCACTAGCACGCCACGTGTCCCTTCCAGACACCGACATTTTAAGGAACCCACAAATGCATATTTGAGGAATATCCTCTCGCATGAAGATTCTCGCGACCAATGACATTGTAACGGCTGCTCCAGGCACGCTTTTTGGTTGGTCTGCGCAATTATGGTCATCCTTAATCAAGCCACCATGATTTATTCTTTTTGAGCCCAGCTGGCAGACATGCTGCAATCAACCAATTAGAAGATCACACTTTCCCATAGCATAGAAAATCGAGTGATCCATTCCAGATTTTTCAGCATGTTGATTGATTGCAACTAATTGTAATATTTTTGTGATCATATCGACCGAGGGTTGTTCTCTAAAACCTTAGGAACTTGTAAGAGAAAAATAATTGGCTTGTCAACCAAGGGTACATTCTGTAACATTTATTTTTTGGGGCATTCTCTTTCACCTTGGCATGTTTTCTCTTAATAAATTATGGGGACTATGCATTTGGGGCCTTTTATTTTTTGTTAATCAATGTATCATATGATCCTGATGTTTTCTCCCTCCTCACAATGCACTTAGAATAGATGATGATTTGTATCCTTTAAAACTTGCTCCTCAAAAAGATTGGTTTTAGGAAGTGAGGTATTTTCTTTCGACTCATATAGGAACTATTTATGTCTAATAATGACTAAGGTCCTATACCGTGTCCTTGGTTGAAGAGGCTTTCACTCCCTTTAGGAGTTTTGTGCCTTAATTTGGATCCTTACAGGTGCTTCTCGTGGCTGGATATGAATGTTTTGCCCTATGTCCAACAACTTTGGCTTCTTGTTCTCTTGGCCATCAACGAAGGGTCTATGGTGCATCATGTTGTGAGTGAATGAAGGCATGAATATCTAACCAGAAATGGTTGAAACCCTACAAATACCATCTGACAAATTCTCTTCCTGTCTGACAAAGATTTGATATGACATTTCACCTCCCCTTAACTTAGTTTGTTTGCTAAATATTATACCCCATCCTTTGCCCCAAACAAAACTCATGAAGAGTCAGCTTCTAAAATCCCAGAGGTTGTTTCACAAAGCACACCCTGTCTCACTCCTAGGAAACTTCCTGACTACCCTTATTTAGGTATGAGCCTATTAGGGATCAACAATATTTTATGGCATGCCCGATGGGATAGAACTAAATGAAGTTGCCAAAGTCCGTGCATGCTTTGGATTTTTCAATTTGAATGAAGAAAAAAATGGTAGGAATAAGGTGTCTCAACATTGGATAATTTCTATTCTCATTATTTGTTTTTTAAAAAGTATTTTCTTGCAAATAATGTAATTAAGTGTGAGTGTACATGTCTAGTTGGCATGTTGATGTGTCACTCCACTTGATGTGTCGACATTTTGAATGGTGTGTAAGGAGATCATGGCTTAAACGGTTATGAGGGATTCCTATGACATGTAAGAGCTATTTCTAGAAGATTTCAATGATAGGTGAAGACATGCAAGACATGTGGCAACTGATAAAGTTGAGTACTTACACTCTTCCACAATTTTTTAGGGTTCCTATTTTCTCAGAGAATGGTAAAACCCTAATGCGGCTATCTTTGGAAGTTACCCTAAAAAGGAAAGCGCATGATATAAGCATTTTTAGGGTTACAAAAAAATACACGAAAAAGAGTGTATTATTGGTATAATCTTGTGCTACTGGATTTGTCTGTGTGTGTCGATTGTCTCCTGAAAGAACTTGCATTGCAAGTGTGTTGTAATCGTTGTGTTGAAGATAATACATTGTGCAGGTTTTGGAGTGCTGGGGTTTTTTACCGAAAGGTTTACCCCAGGGTAAATCATTGTGTCATTCTCTATTTTCTGTATGCATGGTATGCGGCTGCAATATCATTGTTAAAGTAGTTAACGAATCTGAAATTGTAAGGATTTAAAAAGAATTTGCACAATACTTTCCTATAGAGATTAGTGTAGGAAGCTGTTTCCGCACCTGAGTTTGCTTACAAGTGGTATCAGAGCCTGATCAACTTTTGATCCTAGTTGTTGGGTAGGTTTTTTTGAGCTAATCTCAAGTTGAGTGGGAGTTTTTTGTGCAGAGCATTCTGAATCTTTTTTGCAGATTGAGATGGCAGGTTCATCATACAGTAGAATGGAGGTGGAGAAATTTAATGGCACTAATT
>MU226422.1:839076-850555 GCA_018584345.1 Thuja plicata | reverse complement strand
TTTTTTACCGAAAGGTTTTCCCCAAGGTAAATCATTGTGTCATTCTCTATTTTCTGTATGCATGGTATGTGGCTGCAATATCATTGTTAAAGTAGTTAACGAATCTGAAATTGTAAGGATTTAAAAATAATTTGCACAAACTTTCCTATAGAGATTAGTGTAGGAAGTTGTTTCCGCACCTGAGTTTCCTTACAAAAAAGTGCACAAGACAAGCAATAGTCAGGGTCCAATTAGGCATGGACCCAAGTTAATACAATTTTTCTGTTTGGGTTGCTCCTCAACCTTATCATGGGGATTTAGTTCCCAGCGTACGAGAGATATTTCTTGACCTTCAATGCGAACTGAGGATCATTGAGATTGAAAGATAGCAGAATGTCCTCTAGCATTCTCTAGGTATGCTTGAGTCCTCCCATGAGGAACCTTATTTGACAGAAGAGTTAGTCCCGGAGGACAAATTTTCACACATGGAGGTTCCTAAGGTTTCATGTCTAGCGGGAGATGAACTTGACTGGACCAATTTTCTGAAGTTCTCTTTCCAGTCCCTAATGCCAGATACAATTTCTTTGTTCGAGGGTGGACCAGTGATTTGGCGCTTGAAGTAGAAGAATGAATAAGGTCAGCATGACCCACAACTAACACAAGCAAGCTAGATTCATGATGAAGTCTTTCCATGCCACATCCAAATACCGATGATCTAAGTGTTCTCTTTTCTGAGCTCCCCTATTATTTTGAAGATGATGAGGTTCTTGCTACACTAATTTTGGAGGTTTCAGAGATCCCTTCAAAGGAAGCATCTCTTTGGGAGCCCCTCTTGAGTCCCTTAGTGAGAAAAGGGAAGAAAAGAATGAGGACATGTTGTTTTGGGATGAGTTTGAATTCTTTGTGCAACACTTGATGATTGCACTTCAACCATTCAGGTGGAGTCCTTCATTGAGTCCCAGATCGCAGAACCACCGACTACCAAGATTAAGGAAGGCACATACACATCCCCTACTATAGTTCACTTTAAGAAGGCCCGTGCGTTCCCAATCAGGTATTGTTCAAAACTACCTACTTGTCAGTCTGACCAAGTCATGTTCACATTAAAGCATGAAAAGAGTTTTTTCAAAGATTTTGAGACACTGTCTCATGTGACATCAGAGGAATTGCCCAAAAATGAACATTATGTAATCATCTCTAATGTGTATCACCTGAGAAGGGTAATACCCATGTTACCTTTCTTTTATCAAAATATTGTGGAGCCATTAATTAAAAAGAAAAAAAACTAGGCCGTAAGGGTAGCTATTTCTCAAATCTAGTTAATGGGTTCTTGTAAAAAGGTTTAACTGTTTAGGTTAGTTTTCTTTTCAATAAGTGTTACCACACAAGGTGACACATTTTCAGTGTCCCATGTATATTTGTTGGTCCCTAGTGTTAGTCAGCATATGATTTTCATGGTTATCATTATCGCATTTCAAGCACTCCTTATTTTAAACAATAATTTTATTTATGCCAAACTAACTCCTTTTTGTTTGTTAAGAGCATGCATGCCAATGCAACAAAGTTTCCCCATTTTCTCATGCATTCCCCAAAAGGTATTTCCTAACCTACCATTGTTCTATGTACGATGGTGAGGCCCCTTGTTATGATATTTCATTACTTTACAAGCAGAACATTAAATATCTTTCTCTAGGATTTAAAGCAATGAGATGATTAAAAATGGTAAATGATTGAAGAAATCAAATAGATGCACTAGGATAAAATGAGAAAAAATAATGTATTCTTATTTTATCTTCAATATATCCATTTACAGTTCAAAATTTGCAAAATAAACATGATTTTTCTTTGACATTTACATTTTTCTTCGTATCATAACATTTTAGTTCTTTCAGGAAGCAAAATATATTTCAACAACATAAATTAGGCATCTCCAAATCTGAGTCCATCTTCGTCTGAGTCATCCTCTCCTTCCTTAGAGAATTCTTCTGAGTCGAAATTCTCCTTGTTTCTTGACTCAATAACAAAATCCCAGGCTTTCTCAAATGAGATCCTCAAGAAGAATTCCCCAATCCACTCCTCGGCCATTTCTACATCAGGGTCCAAAAATTTCTTCAGGAAATTGACCCTGTGTCGTGCATAACAACAATGCACTTCGAGGGGCCTAAAACACATGTTTGAAACAAATGGAACCCATGGTACTTTCGACCTCGTCTCAAGGAAAATCATCAAGTCAGTTTCCAGTGACAACCCAATATCATAGCGAACCACGACCAGCACATCTTCAAGCCCCCTATAGTGAATTCTGCCAAACATGCCCACTGTGAGAAACTTTATCACGTCCCGAGGTTCCCCTAGGTCAAGTGGAGAGCCTACAAACCTGGAATAAATATCTATGTTGAGCCTATAGCGGTCCTCACTATGCAAGAAATCCTCCCCAAGCGCTCATTTTAGGGCAGTAAGGACCAAGTTATCATTTGTGCTAAACAATGTGGCTAGCCTATTGTTGTCTATGAATCCAGGAAAGGTTCCTGAGAGAATGGGCAAGTCAATTTATGATGCAGGAGCATCTTGGGTTCTTGGCAATCTTGCATCAACTAAATTTTTTTGTTTTTTGCTTTCCTATTTTGATCAGTCTGACATTTCTATCTGCGATCGTTCTGTGCTTAATTTATGTGGTTGCAATCCTTCCAACGTATTCATAGCTTCATTTTTGTCACCCTCCTAGGATCACACATCATTTGGTTTCTTCGCATTCGAGATCTTTTCGATTCTTTGCAAGGCTGCTCTATTCTTCATGTTTCCGGCCAATCTTCATGTTTTCTAATCTCGTGATGATTTTCCCGATCGACAAAACTTAATGACCCATTTCTCCATGATACTACGTTTGTGGCTGACCTACTTGAGGGATCACAATTATATTTCTTTCATTGGAAGTTGATCCTGGCCTATATGTGTGATACATTTTCTTTTTCATTAGGAAATGTTATCTTTCTTGGCCGACCTGATGTTTGCAAAGGCCTTATATACTCTTATAACTATTTTCCTTATAAAATAGGAGAGAGACATAACAGAATAGGAGCTTAGCACTTGAAGGTATTTGATCAATAGATCAGACATAAGAAAGTTTCTACAAAATTTTCATGTAGTTGCTGCTGATCGTAGATGGTATAAAAGATAACCTGTAGAAGGTCCTAATCAGGCCTGTAAGCCTGGAATGTATCACTGTTAGCAGTTGTTTTTGTAAGTGATCCTTTGATAATAAGAAGTTTGATATTGCATTCATTTCATCTTGTTTTCTTTTGCTTCTATTGTGTGACTCTAACTACAAGGATTGGTTGGACTCAGTGAGTTCCCATTGTCCTTGGCTGCATTAGAGTAGGTTTTGTAACCTAAGGTTTTCTTGTGGGGTGGTGGAAGAGAGGATCCGACCTACAACTATGGAAGATTGTGAAGATGGCTAGGAGGAATGCTAGATGTGGAGTGAGGAATGTAGAGCCAACTATCTTGGATTTGTTGAGACAAATTTCTGCCACATTAGAGGTGGTGGAAATTGCTCAGAGGAGAGGAAAACATATAAAAGATGCAAGTGATGAAGAAGGTGAGGAACAAAATTAGAATCAAGTAGGGGAAGGAGAGAACAATGAGGCACCACAGGAATTGAATCAAGAAGAAGAAAGGTTCATCAGAACTTTGATCAATGCGAATAAGAGACCTCATTTCAATCCACCTGATTATCATGGTAACCTGGATTCTGATGAATTGATAGATTGTATCACAAGGATGGACAAGTACTTTGAACTTGAAGGAACTAGTGAAGAGAAGAAGGTAAAACATGCTTGTACCAAGTTAAAGGGACATGAATCCTTATGGTGGGAGCATTTACAAACAAATCGACAAAGAAGGGGTAAGGATAAGATCAAATCTTGGGATAGAATGGTGAATAAATTAAAAGATAAGTTTTTGACTGAAGATTATCAAGTAAGTCTATTTCAGAAGTCACAAAACTTGAAGCGAAGAGACTTAAGTGTTAAGAGTTACACCGAGGATTTTTACAAACTGAATATTAGATCTGTTCATATAGATGATGAAGCTGAATAGTTTTCTCACTACCTTAATGGTATAAAGGTGTTAATCCAAGATGAAATTAGTCTAATACAGATTAGGAGTGTGGAGGAAGCTTACAAGTGGGATTTGAAGGCTGAAGAAAAGTTGAACCAAAGGTATGAACAAAGGCAAAGAGGTAGAGGAGGAAGATTTCAAAGGGGTTGATCTAGTACTAATGTTGGAGGAGGTAGATCTTCTACAGATTGGGGAAGATATGAGTCAGAAGCTAAGGATAATTATTGCTATAGGAGAAATGATAGGAGTTCCTATTGCATGAAGGACAAAGTAGCGGTGATAGAAGGAAGTTCAGTGGCACTTGTTTCAAGTGTGGTGAAGGAGGGCACCGAGACTTTGAATTTAAATATATCAACTTTGAGAAGAAGGAAGAAGGTAGTAGGCGAACAAAATTTGTAGATGAGGAATCCACTGGATCAGTAAACACCAGTTTAGCAGAGGATGGATCAACCTTGATGACCCGCAGAACCCTATATCATAGAGAACACGATATGGATCCTTTACAAAGGAATAATTTGTTCTAAACCAAATGCAAGGTGCAAGACAAGATGTGCAATGTTGTCATAGACAATGGTAGTTCTGATAATATTTCTTTGGAGGAGTTGGTTGAAAAATTGAAGTTGCAGAGATTGAAGCATCCAAAACCCTATTAGATTGCATGGATACAAGATGAATACGAGGTACTAGTAAGTGAACAATGCCTAGTTAAATTTAAGATTGGGAAGTATTATGATGAATTTTTGTGTGATATTATGCCTATGGACGTGTGTCATATCTTGTTGTGTAGACCGTGACAGTATGATAGACAAGATATACATGATGGTAGGAAGAATGTATATACCATTGTTGCTAATAAAATGAAGCAAAATTTGTTACCCTTGGAGGAACCCCTTAAGAGTGACGTGTGTACCAGTGCAAGAATTTGTTTAATGGATGGTAGGAAGTTTTTGGATGGCATGAGACATGATAATGCATGTTTTTCTTTAGTACCTAAAATTTTTAAGGAGATTGTCTTAGTGGAAGAACATCCCAAAGAAATCACTGGATTGCTACGTGAGTTTGCATACATCATATCAGATAATGTCCCTGATGGATTACCACCTGTGATGAGTATTATTCATTGTATGGATTTAATATCATGAGTGAGTTTGCCTAAAAAAGTAGCATGTAGGATGAAACCAACAGAGAATGAAGATCTCAATAAAAAAGTACAAGATTTTCTACAGTGAGGATTAATCAGAGAAAGTTTCAGTTTGTGTGTAGTACCTGCAGTTTTAGCACCAAAGAAGGATGGAAAATGGAGAATGTGAAATGATTCTAGAGCCATCAGCTAGATCACAATTAAGTGTTGGTTTCCTTCCCCAAGAATGAATGATCTGATGGATTGTTTGAGTGGAGCTATATATTTCACCAAGATATAATTGAAGAGTGGATATCATCATATTAGAATCAGAGAAGGTGATTAGTGGAAGATCACGTTCAAGACAAATGAAGGATTGTATGAATGGTTGGTAATGCCTTTTGGATTGTCTAATGCAACAAGTACTTTCTTGAGGTTAATGAGCAAGGTTCTGAAGAAATTATTAGGTAAGTTTGTCATAGTGTATTTGGATGATATCTTGATTTTTAGTAAGAGTAGGGAGGAACACCTGATGCATGTTAGACAAGTACTGCAAAGGTTGAGGTAAGAGAAGTTGCTAATCAATCTTTAGAAGTGTACCTTCATGAAGGATAAATTAGAATGTTTGGGGTTTGTAATATCTAATAAATGGTTGAAGATGGATCCTGAGAAAGTAAAAGCTATTTTGGAGTGGCCTATATCGAAGAATGTTGGAGAGGTAAGATCGTTGTATGGTTTGGCTAGTTTTTATCGAAAGTTCATTAGAAACTTTAGCTCGATTCTTAGACCGATGACTAAAACCATGAGAGGAGATAAGAATGAATTAAATTGGACACATGGATCACAAAGGAGTTTTGAATTGCTGAAGCAAAAGGTGACAGAGCAACCAGTGTCAGCTTTACCTGATTTCAATAAGGTATTCCAAGTAGATTGCTATGCTAGTGGAAATGTAATAGGATTTGTCTTAAGTCAAGAAGGAAGACATGTTGGTTACTTCAGTGAGAATTTGAATGATGCTAAAAGGAGGTATTCAATGTATGATTAGGAATTTTATGTCATAATCCAAGCCTTGAAGAAGTGGGATATTATTTGTTGCCTAGGGAATTTTTCCTTTATACTAATCATCAAGCATTGAAGTACTTGAAAAACCAAGGTAACTTAAATCAGGGATATATGAGATGGGTTGAGTTCATATAGAGCTATACATTTGTGCTGAAATAGAGTTGCTAATACCTTGAGTAAGAGAAGGAATTTGCTGACCAAAATGAAGATTACAGTGTTGGGATTTGATGAATTGAAGGTATTGTATGAGAATGATCTAGACTTTGCTGAACCTTGGAAATCTTGCAAAGAACCCATTGTTGCAGAGAGAAGTAAGTGCTTAGATTATCTTATTCAAGATGGAATGTTATTCAAAGGTAGTCAGTTGTGCATACCCAGAAGTTCTATTAGCGATAATCTCAAAAAGGAGAAACATAGTGGAGGATTGGCAAGATATTTTGACATTGATAAGACAATAGCTTTGGTGAGTGAGAACTATTTTTGGCCACAAGTTCAAAAGTATGTGAGGAATTTTGTTCAGAATTGTAAAGTGTGTCAAGTTGCAAAAGGTAGTAGTCAGAATGTGGGATTGTATACACCTTTGAGAATATTGGTCAAATCTTGGAAAGAAATCAACATGGATTTTGCGCTTAGTTTTCCAAAGACCTAGAGAGGCTATGATTCAATTTTTGTGGTTGTAGATAGATTTTCTAAGATGAAACATTTCATTCCTTGTAAGAAAAATATAGATGCAGTGCATGTAGCTGATTTATTTTCCAAGGAGATTGTGAGGTTACATGGATTACCTAAAAGTACTATTTCAAACAAGGATAGTAGATTTGTTGGCTATTTGTGGAGGACTCTTTGGAGGAAGATGAATCCTGATTTGAAGTACAATTCTATTTTTCATCCACAGATTGATGGAAAAATAGAGGTTGTGAACCTAAGTATAGGAAATTTGTTGAGATGTTTAGTTGGAGACAAGCCAGGGAATTGGGATTTAGTTTTACCTCAAGTAGAATTTGCATATAACAGTTCAGTAAATAGGAGCACATGGAAGACGCCATTTGAGATAGTTACTTGTTTTAATCCTAAGGGAGTGGCACTGTTAAGGGATATCAATCATGATGTTGAGAAGAGTGTTGAAGGAGAAGACTTTGTTGAAATCATGAAAACATTGCATGAAGGAGTTAGACGACATTTGGAGAAAATTAACCAAGACTATAAAAGGAGAGCTGATATGAAGCGAAGGCATAAGAAATTTGAATTAGGTGATGAAGTGATGGTATACTTGTAGAAGGGTAGATTTCTTGTTGGAACTTATAACAAGATGAAGATGAAGAAATTTGGACCTTGTAAGATCCTAAGGAGATTTGATTCAAGGAATGCTTCTAAAGTGGAGTTACCAGAAGACATGGATATCTGATGTATATTCAATGTTGTAGATTTCTTGAGTATCATGAGTCAAATTTCAATAGCCTTGATGGATCAGATGTGGAAAACCAATATCCTAAGAAGCAGTTGGATCAGATAGAGAAGATTTTGGATATCAAAGTTGGTAGAAGTACAAGAGGTAAGCAGTACATGAAGTATCTTGTCAAAAGGAAGGACGGGCCCATGGAAGCTTCTTTATGGATTTCTCAGGCTGAGGTTGGCCATTTTGGTTTTCCTTTGGCCCCAAAAAAGTGTGAGGCTCACTTTTCAAATAACCTCAGGTGTTTTATCCAAGAGCATATTGGGTTCTTGGCAATCTTGCATCAATCAAAAACATTTTTTTTTTCCTATTTTGATCAGTCTGAGGTTTCTTTCTGTGATCATTCTATGCTTAATTTTTGTGGTTGCGATCCTTCCAGCATGTTTGTGGCTTCATTTTTTTCTCCCTCCTAGGATTGTGCATCATTTGGTTTCTTCGCATTTGAGATCTTTTTGAATCTTGGTGAGGTAGCCCCGTTCTTCATGTTTTCGTGTAGTCTTCATGTTTTCTGATCTCATGAAGATTTTCCCGATTGACAAAGCTTAAAATCTTATTACTCGATGATACTACATTTGTGGTCGACCTACTTGAGGGATCACAATTCATATTTCTTTCATTGGAAGTTGATCTGGATGATTTTGTTAGTAATAACTGAGAGGGGGGGGGGTGAATCAGTGGCCTCAAAAATTTATCCTTTAAACTTTAACAACCAATCAATACACCTCAGATTATTAATTCCCTAAAATATGCATACCATGAAATACTTATAATAATTAACTGTCTGTTGGTTTACCTTGTTTGTCCTTATTCTCCTTGATAACCGATAAGCATTAAAACTATTTACCGATACTAAGTAAATATGCAGAGTATACCAATCAATCCAGAAATGCATATGTGAAATTTGAAACAATAAAGTAATAAACCATACACACATAACACATGGATTTTAACATGGAAACCCTGTTAAGGGAAAAACCACTGGAACCGGTATCCCAAATTTTCACTCTTCTGAAGTGAGCCCTGTTAGGAACCAACCCTATTAAAGGTTACAAACACACTATTAAGTGTGACCTTGTTAGAGGATTTTATACATAGAGGTTTTCACTTAGTATCTGGCATCTATTTTGCTACCATCCTTGAATCATCCTCCTTAGAATGTCAATAAGCTTTAGGCAAATCTTGCTACCATCCTTGCATCAACCTTCTTCTTAGGCTGTCAATAGGCTTTATGCAATTTCAATGCTACTTTCATGAATCAACCTTTTTGGCAATCTATTAGGATATACCTCAATTATAGAAGATGGTTAAGTCCTACTCTATTAAGAGACTTGATGCTTCAATGGTTAAACCGAAATACTATGACCTGTTTCTAATGCAACTTGAATTACAGATTTTTAGATCTATTTAAGTACAATACCTCTCTGATCAATGTATCAATTCAATTCTTTGTGCTCCACACTTTCTGCTCTATGATGTTGTGCTTCACTGTTCATCGGTGTCTGCAGAATTCTTTATCTCTTCTTTAGCTTGATTGATCAGGACTGTATGAAGTTCTTCTTCATCAGTTTCTCTTCAGCATCCTCTTTCTATTCACTCCCCTTCTTGTGTATGTGATTTCTTTAGGAAATGAATTACACTTTTCTCTTATATAGATGTGATATTCCTTAATTCTTGATTCTTGGCATGAAAAACAATCCAGCCAATTTAATTTACAACTTTAACTCCTGATTTATCTCGTAGTTATCTTCTTGCCAACTATAAAAATATTCTTTAAATCAATTACTTAACTCTGGTCGAATAAAATAAATAAAACAACCATTTAAGTCTATCTTTAGCTCTGCTAGCTAGATATTTTGTCATTTTATAAACTCTCTATTATGTCGGTCAACTCTGCAGTTAGTCGTCGGTGATAACTGCCAGTTCTGTCAGTGTAACTCCAGTCAAATTTGGGATCTTCGTCCGTCGGGCATCATTGGATTTTTCTCTTCAGGCATCTTGTGATTTTGCTTCATCGGGCAACACTATTTTCTACACGTCGGGTATCACTATGACTTTTGTTCTTTGCCTTTATCGATGGTGTGCACTCCGTCGGTGTTGTCTATCACTTAGTGAATACTTGACTTTTATGTATTGCTGAAAGAATAATCTTTGTTCCATTGATTCTCTGAAGTCTTTGGCATTATGTACATGAATGTACAGATGATATCATGTTGACATCAATGACAATACAAACCATTAACTGATTTAATGTCTTGCATCATCTTCAACTTAACATTATCAAACATTCAATCAATTACATGTCATCAATCTCCCCCTTTAGTATTGATGGCAACATACTATATTATCACACTATACTATTTCTAATACAATATGAAATACAATTGTTAAGATTCATCAAATTACCAAACACTTTGTTTTGATAACCGATAAAAATGTCTGACCACTGGTAAGCTCTGTTTTAGCTTAGATTTTATTCGTGCAACTTTTTGTGTTTCTTGTACTGATGTCTTGTGTTCTCTTCTTGTGTCAATTTATCTCTTTTGATTGTTCTTCTTCTTTGATGTCTCTGTCTTTTGTCAGTAACTCTCCCTTTGTATATGATTTCTTCATACAAATTCTCTCCCTTTGGATATGATCTCTCCCTATTTGGAGTAATCTGATAATGAATAATATCTTCTGATAATATGGATACATTCTCTCCCTTTGACAATAATTCCAAACAAATATTTTACAAATATTTGACATTCATGTCAAACAATTATTTTCTTCTATCCATAATATATTCCTTGAATTTCCCTTATTCATCAGCAATACAACAATATGCTCTGGTGCTCGGTTCTGATATATACCTTTTTGTATATAGATGTAGCTTTGAATTTCATCCCTTTTTACTTGCATCACCATGAATGATATTCTGAAAATATATAGATTAATGCAGCCTTTAGTTGTTTACCGACTGGTAGACAAGGGTTTGACCCCTATTCTCTTTCTTAGGTACTCAAATGTATCCTTGGGCAGTGGCTTGGTGAAGATATCAGCCAATTGTTCTTTTGATTACATATATTCAAGTATCACCTCTTTTTCTTGAACTTGTTCTCTTAAATAATGATACTTGATTGGAATGTGTTTAGTCTTTGCATGCATGCATGGATTCTTGGAAATGTTTATTGCACTAGTCTTATCACAATAGATAATCACTGGTTCTGAGATCTTCATATGCATACCTTCCAGCAACTGTTTGATCCATGCAATATTTGAGCAGTTTGCAGCAGCAACAACATATTCTACTTCTGCAGTAGACTGAGAGATGCATCCTTGCTTCTTGCTAATGCATCTAACAAGTCTGTCACCCATAAAGAATGCTCCTCCAGTTGTGCTCTTCCGGTCATTGAGATTTCCAGCCCAATCAGCGTCGATAAACACTTTTAGTTCAAATTTGCCTTCTTTTCTATACCATAAGCCAAATTCCTCAGTATTCTTCATATATCTTAGAATTCTTTTCATAGCAGTCATATGTGATTCCCTGGGGTTAGCAAAAAATCTAGCAATAATTCCTATTGCATGTGCAATATCTGGTCTAGTGTGTACAACATACATGAGTTTTCCTATCATTGATCTATACAAAGTCTGATTTACCTATGTTGTCTTGTCTTCCTTTGTTAATTTGCATCCAGTAGCCATCGGTGTTCCAACAGGTTTGGAATCTTCCATCTTGAATATTTTTAGGACCTCTTTGATGTATTTGG
>MU226422.1:807412-824054 GCA_018584345.1 Thuja plicata | reverse complement strand
CATTTAATTATTAGTCTATTTACTCTATGCTTAAGTTATACTTAGGCAGCTTATAATTCTTTAGGGTTTTTCACCTTTAGGGTTTCGTGATTCCTTTTATAAGGATTCACTTCTTTGCATTTCATTACAGAGATTGTATTCAGTATTGTTGTTAATAGAAATTCTTTTCGTTCAACATGGATATCTTGTCTCTGCCTTTTTGGCCGCCATAGTTGTTCTTCTGTCTTCTATATTTTGCTTCTTCTTGTGACAGTGATGCATGCAGGTGTTCTTGGGAGGATTTGTCTTTATCAAATCTAACATGGTATCTAAGCTCTCCTACTATTCGTTGTTCGTGTTTTGTTGAAGTGTGCCAGAAGTAGAAGGTTTCCAAGGGTTTCAACGATTTTTTATGTATTTTTTGTTTTGGGTTTTGTTTCTAGTAACTTTGAGCTCAAACAGACATCTCCATTGAGCTCAGAGCGCCCAAAAACTCCAGAATACATATAAAACTTGTCCATTTTGGACATTTGGACTCTGGAGGCAAAAAAAATTTAGTACATGTGTCGTACGACACAAAAACTGTGGCAAAAATCAAATAAATTTTAAAAAAACCTTATTTTTCAAAGGTTTTTTTGGCGCAGGCTGTGGTTTTGAAAAGGCGCCACTGCCGGGTAGCCACCGCCCCACCGGGGCTCGGCCTCCGCCGGTAGCACCCTCTTCTTCTCTGCGCGCTCCGCGCCCTCGACCGCCATCCACCCTCTGCGGCCCCCACCGCCGCTCCACCAGTCTCAGCCCCTCCGGCCCCCGCCGCCCCTACGGCCACACCACCACCGGCATCCATGCACCGCCCGCCTCTCGGGCTCTGTTCCTGTGCCGCCCTGCCAGCTCTTCTGCGCCGCTCCGCCAGCTCTGCTGGTGGCGGGCCTTTTGATAGCCCCCGTGGGCAATTAAGCCTAGCGGCTAGTCCTATTATGGACCAGGGGCTCCGGCCTGGCCCCTTTCTTTAGCCTGCGGTCATATGGCGGCCATGGGCCAGGATTTTTGTAGCCCCAGGGGCTTAATTTTGTTTTTTGAGGCCCTTTTCACCCCCGAGACTGTTTTTGCTCTATCTTGAGCATACTAGGGTTTTTTTGCGACTTCCATATACCGTCGAAAAGCTCTTTTTGAGCACTTTTCGATGATGGAGGTTAGGGTTTTGGGTTCTATTGTTTTGATAGCATTTTTTGCTGTTTAAGTCTGATGTTTATTTTTGTCTTCCAGGAGTCATATCTGGCTCATCTGGACTCCATTTTTGGCAAACCAGATATCGTCGAAAAGCTGGTTCAGTGAACTATTCAGTTGCAAGGGTATTTTTTCTAGATTTTTCTCTAGGTTTTCTCTCCTCTGAGTTTGGCAGTTTATGCACTCTGGTGGATTGCTTGGGTCTACAGGTCCTGGGATCTCTTCTTCTGATATTCTAGCTCACTCTTCTTTCTGACATTTGACCTTGTATGCTTCTTTTGATGCATCTTTATTCTGTAAAGGCACTAAGATAAAGTGCCTACTTCTTTATATCTGGGATCTTGTACACCTTATGTGTTTTTGTACTTGCACTCTGTTATAAAGTGCCATGGGGGGTTATGATGATTATGTTGTTTTAGGCGCATCCACCTTTGTCAAGTGAGCGTACCTTCCATGACATTAGCCCATGCTGTGTGTTAGTGACACCACCCTTTATCCTATGTTTATACTTCTGTTGCACTGTTGGTGTTCCTGGTTCTACTTTCTACAGATGTTTCTGGCATTGCATTTCAGTGTTCCTGTCACCTCTCCCAGTTCAGCATTATGGCGGGTTCACCTGTTGGTTCTATTGCTTCCTGGTTCAATTGATCAGCTCTTTAGACATTGTCTTCTCTACCTGGTCATGCACTTCAGTGGGGGTTCCAGCAGTCTCTTCTGACAACGTTTCCAGCTACATGCTTCAAAGATGCTTCTTTCTCTTTCTTGTTCCTTTCTCTGGGACATCTTTTCCCTAGATTGAAGGCTTAGTTTCCTTCATCTAGTTTTTTTCTTATTTTTGGGTACCTGATCAGGCCTTGTTTCCGGGACCCATCTTTCCTGCTTTCTGTAGTAGTCTTTAGCTGTTTTGCTTCCCCCTAAGTTACACTTAAGGGGGGGTGCTAGAGTAGTCATAGTATAGCTAATAATTAAATCATTTAATTATTAATCTATTTACTCTATGCTTAAGTTATACTTAGGTAGCTTATAATTCTTTAGGGTTTTTCACCTTTAGGGTTTCGTGATTCCTTTTATAAGGATTCACTTCTTTGCATTTTATTACAGAGATTGTATTCAGTATTGTTGTTAATAGAAATTCTTTTCTTTCAACATGGATATCTCGTTTCTGCCTTTTTGGCTGCCATAGTTGTTCTTCTGTCTTCTGTATTTTGCTTCTTCTTGTGACAGTCAAGCATGCAGGTGTTCTTGGGAGGATTTGTCTTTATCAAATCTAACACCATGATGGGTAGATCTAGGGTTTGGAGGATAAATCTTGAATGCTTGAACCAAATTCCTTCAAAGGCTTGAAAGCTTGAATCCTTGATCTTCAATGGAGGATTTGAATGCCTTGAATGCTTGAAAACACTTGATAATGGATTCTTGATTGTACTTGGAAGACTTTGTAATCACTTGACAATAGCTATCTTTGGAATGCTTGAATTGCTTGATCACGGTTAGAGAAAATGAGAGAGAAATGCTTCCTTTTATATGAAACTAGGGCACAATCTTCTAAGGAGGCCTACATAGGATAATTAAAACTCCATTAAATCCTTTACCCTTAGGAGAGGATCTATATTAAATACAATTTAGGAATCAACCGATTTGGAACCCGAAACAGCCAACCCGGAAGCGGGAGAGAACTTTTTGCAAAGACCGACATTCGGGAAACTGTGGGATTCTAGATTTGAGACCCTGGGAGAAGGTTGAGGTCAGCCCTATCCTAGGATAGGGCTTAGGTCAACCTTGTCCTAGGGTAGGGCCGAGGTCAACCCTGTCCTAGGATGTCGACCCTGTCCTCAAAACCCGGAAGCACAGGTCAGTCACCCAGAATACAGAAATCAGTCCGAAAAGTGGTACAAAGAGGGGCAGATCAGGGGGATGATGTGATAGGGGTCAAATACATCCCCTAAGGAGGGATAAATTCTCTTAACATGGAAGTGCTTCTATTTTATGACAATACAATGGATAAATATTAAATACTAATAAAATGGACAAATGACAATTAGTTCTTGTGTAACCATAATAAAAATGAAACACCAAACCAACACAAGAATGCAAACCTTGTTTTGGTCCAAAGCTCACACATATGATTTTAGTAGAAGCACCAATGAAATAATCAATGAAGACTTTATCGAGAATCAACCAGTGATTTCCTAAATTCAATGGATTTCCCCCAAATTTATTTTTGTACTACAATGGGGGCATTAGGATAATCCAAATAATTCATAAATACAACGATGTAATAACAACTTAAGCCTTATTCAATGAAAGGCAATCTTAATCTAATCCAAATAATCAAGAAATACAATGATATATTAAATGATACCTTGAGTTTTTTTAATGAATGTTCATCTTAAGATAAAGAATCAAGAATAAAAAAGATATAAATATTAATACCTTGATCCTTGTCAATGAACAATCATTATTTTTTAGCATTATATCCTTTTCTATGTTTGGTATGCTCATTACTGCATTCAAACCCATCTAATTGTGCTTAAGAATAAAATCAATTATTGGTGGGCCGAAATCAATGAGTATGTGAGGAATACACATAGGCCTCCCAAGATCTATATAGTTGAGCATAAAAATATTAAAATATAGATTTTGTAGGCTTTCATGATACATGTCTTGAGTGATTAATGTATCCACTATAACATCTTTTAGTGCATAATAAATTTTGGCCCTTAGGCTTATTATATCAACAATCAATTAAAAAGCAAATTGAAGTATTTCTTTATATGTGTGAATGCCTTTTAAAGTTTGTGATTTTCTAAGTAAACAATAAGAACTAAGTTGAATATTTTTCAATCGATCACTTTATTCTTCTAATTCAATGAAATTAAAATCACATTCTTTATATTTCAATGAAGAGTCACCGATTCCAAGCACATTATCAAAATGTAAAGGGAGCAACTTATTATATGCAGTTTCAACCACCTTATTATGTAATGTTTTATTAGACATCATGGTTTACTTTGGTGGATATGGTGAAGGGGATATTATATGACATGGATGAAACAATGAAAATGGTAAGAATTGTTTTGATTAAGTAAAAGAAGGATTTGAAAGGTCCCGAAACCTTGTACAAAAGATCAGAAGATGGACATAGCTGATCAACCAACAACCAAAAGAGGATACATGGACGAAGATAGGGCCCGAGGCCACACAATATAGAAATAGAAAAAGACATCGCTAGAAAATAAGATAGCAAATGGGGAGAGCAAAAAAGACAACAACTAGCTAGTTTCCATCAATTCTTTGGTCTGCTCAGCGAGAAGCTCCATGTTGCCCACAGAGATCCTGAGGTCTTCAAGCTTCGTGTCTTTCTTCTTTATACTTTCCCGAGTTTGGATGCTAGAGCTTGTGCCCACTTTGGGCTCCTTGTTCTCCTCCCCCCTGTTAACCTCAATCCTGTCCATTAAGCTCTTGCACTATTCAACAGAGACTTTTAGAATATTGAAGCTTTGTTCACTTATATTTTTTAGCATCGTTTCCATTTTCTCCACTTTCCCTTCTAGAGTAGAAATGCGGGCCTCACTATTGCTAATCTCTGCATCTTTACTCATATTGTTGATCTTTTTTTCCATAGTCAGCACTTTAGTCCCCAACTCGCCAAAAGCTTCCCCTTTATTGATAGCTTCCGTCCAGTTCTTCAAACTGGTTGACATTGGTTCCTCACCGAAGGTTGCAACTTTAACCATATTCAAAATCTTCCCTTGTTCCTGAAGCTCAGCCTTCATATTCACAGTATCATGTGCAAAGGTAACCATAAATCTGCCAAAGGAAAGAATGTTGTCTTTCTTATCTGTACCAATATTAAAGCTGTCCTTTTTATCCACAGTGGTAGCAACTTTGTCCTTCCCCTGAGTATTATCATCTTTTTCATCGACCTTGCTCTGCATGTTATCTTCATCCTCCAAATCCTTATCCAGCTTCTCCTTGGTCTCCAAGCTATCATAAACATGTTCCTCATCATCAAAGGAAATAAGGATGCCCTTGTTCTTCTTAGTCCTCTTGGTAACAGGGGTTTTATCCTTGAGACAAGATTTCCTTCTTTTGTTTCTCTTAGGGTTATTGTCTTCATCCTTAGTTCTGAAACCCTCCAAATTAGAGTCCATCTCGGCATAATCCAGTTTTTTTCTTAGGGATCCTCTTAGAAGAACTACCCTTCATGTTGCCAATCCCTTTGGTAGTAGTTGTATTCATCTCTTCCTCAGTTTCATCTTCAAATTTTTCTCCCAAGTCATCATCCTCGGTTTCCACATCATTAAGAATCTTGCCCTTAAACACAGTTTTCTCAATTTTCCTCAGTTTTAACACATCATAAATCAAAACCATTAGACCTTGATGAGAGGCATGATTCCCATAAGGTTCATTCTGGAAATCTCTCATTGTGATGTTCAAAGTGCTCATAAGATAAAAAGGAATGCTCATTGTATGCTTAAAGTGATTCAAGATAACAAAATGATGCTCGTAGGCTCTAGAAAATCTCCCATCAAGGGTTACATAACTGATAGCAGCTTATAAAACAAAATGCCAAGGGTGAGTGATATTATTTGGACTGAAAAAACCTCCTACCTTCTTTGCCAATCTGTTCGTCTCTTCATCATTCTCTGAGAATCTCTTATAAGCTTTATCAGAGTAGTTGCAGTCACGGTAGAACTTCATCCCATCCATAGGTAAGCCCGTGGCTTCTGCAACAAGTTCCTCATTGATGGAAATCCATTGATTGTTGAAATAAATCTTCCCTTTCTTCCAATTTCACATGAAAAAACTGGTAATAGCAGGGTTACACCCACACAGCTTCTCCATGTAAATTGCAAAATTCCCCTTCTGAAGAATTTCCCAGACTTTCGCATTTTGCTTCCATTCATTGTAGTCTGAGGGCTCATGTCTTTTCTTACTCCCACCCATTATGTATCTACTAAGCTTGTCGCTCTGATTTTTTCTGTGCTTAGTTTCACCTATTTTCTCCTTTCTTATAATGTGATCCACAATTTTTGAAAACACCTCTAAATTTCTTCAAATTGTCTCTAGATGTCTGGCTGGTGAGGAATTAAGCAAGAACATGGTATTGCAAGATTCATGGTCACACTAAGTTGAATTATTTTATTCACATGATCAAGCATCAAGGATGGTAAAAAAGAGATGTTATGCCCATTAGTGTTGAACACTCGGCACAAAAATCCTCTTGTTATCTCCAAGAGTGTAGCACACAAGAAACTTTGTCATCTACTGTGCAAGGCTAAGAAAATTCATAGATTTAAAATCTTATGAAGAGAGGCATCATCAATTGGTGCGAAAATGTTAGGTAACCAATAGAATAAACATGCAACCATACTCTCAAGACCAAGCATATCAAGTATAGTGATATAATATCATCCATTTAATAATTCAACCATTTACTTGATTTATTGATTAGAAAATGAATGGTAGAGTTATATATATGGATAAATATTAAATACTAATAAAATGGACAAATTACAATTAGTTCTTGTGTAAGCATAATAAAAATGAAACACCAAACCAACACAAGAATGCAAACCTTGTTTTGGTCCAAAGCTCACACATATGATTTTAGTAGAAGCACCAATGAAATAATCAATGAAGGCTTTATCGAGAATCAACCAACGATTTCCTAAATTCAATGGATTTCCCCCAAATTTATTTTTGTACTACAATGGGGGCATTAGGATAATCCAAATAATTCATAAAGACAACGATGTAATAACACCTTGAGCAATCTTAATCTAATCCAAATAATCAAGAAATACAATGATATATTAAATGATACCTTGAGTTTTTTTAATGAATGTTCATCTTAAGATAAAGAATCAAGAATGAAAAAGATATAAATATTAATACCTTGATCCTTGTCAATGAACAATCATTATTTTGTAGCATTATACCCTTTTCTATGTTTGGTATGCTCATTATTGCATTCAAACCCATCTAATTGTGCTTAAGAATAAAATGTGAGTATGTGAGGAATACACACAGGCCTCCCAAGATCTATATAGTTGAGCATAAAAATACTAAAATATAGATTTTGTAGGCTTTCATGATACATGTCTTGAGTGATTAATGTATCCACTATAACATCTTTTAGTGCATAATAAATTTCGGCACTTAGGCTTATTATTTCAATGATCAATTAAAAAGCAAATTGAAGTATTTCTTTATATGTGTGAATGCCTTTTAAAGTTTGTGATTTGCTAAGTAAACAGTAAGAACTAAGTTGAATATTTTTCAATCGATCACTTTATTCTTCTAATTCAATGAAATTAAAATCACATTCTTTGGGCCCGTTTGGGTACTGGAATACCATATCCTGGATATGGTCAATTCTGGAAGATGCTGTAATTCTGGAAGATGCTTATCCTAAAAATGAAATCTGGAATATGGGCTGACCCGTTTGGTGCACCCGGAAGATGAATAAGGGATTTTAATTCTTTATTTTTTAATTTCTTTGAATATGGTGTGTATATGTGTGTGTATATACACACACATGCACACATGTATATATACATACATACATGTGTGTATATATACACCCATGTGTATATGTGTATACATGTGTGTATATACACACATGTATACACATATACACACATACACACATGTATGTGTAAACACATACATACACACATATTTGTGTATATACACACACATACATGTGTGTATATATACACACATATTTGTGTATATACATATACAAGTGTGTAACCATGTATACACATATACACACATGCGTATATACATACACACATACACACATGTGTGTATACACATATACACACATTTGTGTATATATATACACATATACACATGTGTGTGTATATATATACACATATACACACCATACATATACACATATAAGTGTGTATCCATGTATACACATACACACATGTGTGTAGACACATATACACACATTTGTGTTTATATACACATGTGTATGTATATATACACACATATACACACATATATGTGTGTATATATACATACATATACACACCATATACTTGTGTATATATACACATATATACACACATACATGTGTGTATATATACACACATGTGTGTATATACATATACAAATGTGTATCCATATGCACATGTGTATATAAATACACACATACATACATGTGTATATACACATATACACACATTTGTATATATACACACATATATATATATATATGTGTGTGTATATACACATGTGTATATATATACATATGTGTATATACACATACATATGTGTATATATACACACACATGTATATATACATACACATGTATGTATATATACACACATGTGTATATATACATATATGTATACACACACACACATCTATACACATGTGTATATAAACACATGCATATATACATAGTTTGTATATACACATGTGTGTGTGTGTGTGTGTATATATATAGTCGCGGATCCCACAAAATATTAAATTTGCTTTTGTAAAAATTGGAATTGGAATTCAAAATTCCAATTCCACCTATTTAGGTGGAAGATTGATATGCTCATTTTGGGGCAAAATGAGAATTTTGAAATTCCAATTCCATTTTTATTCATGGACCCAAACATGGAATTTGGCATTATTCAGAATTAGATAATGCCAATTCCAGTCATATTCTAGGAAACAAACGGGCCCCAAGATATATTTCAACGACGAGTCACCGATTCCAAGCACATTATCAAAATGTAAAGGGAGCACCTTATTATATGCAGTTTCAACCACCTTATTATCTAATGTTTTATTAGACATCATGGTTTCCTTTGGTGGATATGGTGAAGGGGATAGTATATGACATGGATGAAACAATGAAAATGGTAAGAATTGTTTTGATTAAGTAAAAGAAGGATTTGAAAGGTCCCGAAAGCTTGTACAAAAGATCACAAGATAGACATAGCTGATCAACCAACAACCAAAAGAGGATACATGGATGAAGCTAGGGCTCGAGGCCACACAAGATAGAAACAGAAAAAGACAACGCTAGAAAAAAAGACAGCAAACAGGGAGAGCAAAAAAGACAACAGCTAGCTAGTTTCCATCAATTCTTTAGCCTGCTTAGTGAGAAGCTCCATGTTGCCCACAGATATCCTGAGGTCTTCAAGCTCCGTGGCTTTCTTCTTTATACTTGCCTGAGTTCGGATGCTAGAGCCTACGCCCTCTTTGGGCTCCTTGTTCTCCTCCCCCCTGTTAACCTCAATCCTGTCCATTAAGCTCTTGCACTGTTCAATAGATACTTTCATAATATTGAAGCTTTGTTCACTTATATTTTTTAGCATCGTTTCCATTTTCTCCACTTTCCCTTCCAGAGTAGAAATGCGAACCTCACTATTGCTAACCTTTGCGTCTTTACTCATATTGTTGATCTTTTCTTCCATAGTCAGCACTTTAGTCCCCAGCTCCCCAAAAGCTTCCCCTTTATTGATAGCTTCAGTCCAGTTCTTCAAACTGGTTGCCATTGGTTCCTCACCAAAGGTCGCAACTTTAACCATATTCACAATCTACCCTTATTCCTGAAGCTCAGCCTTCATATTCACAGTATCCTGTGCAATGGTAGCCATAAATCTGCCAAAGGAAAGAATGTTGTCTTTTTGATCCATACCAATATTAAAGCTGTCCTTTTTATCCATAGTGGTAGCAGCTTTGTCCTTCCCCTGAGTACTATCATCTTTTTCATTGACCTTGCTCTACATATTATCTCCATCCTCCAAATCCTTATCCAGCTTCTCCTTGGTCTCCAAGTTGTCATAAACATGTTCCTCATCATCAAAGGAAATAAGGATGCCCTTTTTCTTCTTAGTCCTCTTAGTAACAGGGGTTTTATCCTTGAGACAAGCTTTCCTTCTTTTGTTGCTATTAGGGTTGTTGTCTTCATCTTCAGTTTTGAAACCCTCCAAATTAGAGTCCATCTCAGCATAATCTAGTTTTTTCTTAGGGATCCTCTTAGAAGAACTACCCTTCATGCTACCAATCCCTTTGGTAGTAGTGGTATTCATCTCATCCTCAGTGTCATCTTCAAATTTTTCTCTTGAGTCATTATCCTCGGTTTCCACATCATTAAGAATCTTGCCCTTAAACATAGTTTTCTCAAATTTCCTTAGTTTTAACACATCATAAATTAAAACCATCAGGCCCTGATGAGAGGCATGATCCCCATAAGGGTCATTCTAGAAATATCTCATCGTAATTTTCAAAGAGCTCATAAGATAAAAATGAATGCTCATATTCTCGTTATGCCTAAAGTGATTCAAGATAACGAAATGATGCTCGTAGGCTCTAGAAAATCTCCCATCAAGGGTTAGATAACTGATAGCAGCATATAAAACAAAATGCCAAGGGTGAGTGATATTATTTGGACTGAAAAACCTCCTACCTTCTTTGCCAATCTGTCTACCTCTTCATCATTCTCCGAGAATCTCTCATAAGCTTTATCAGAGTAGCCGTAGTCACGGTAGAACTTCATCCCATCCATAGGTAAGCCCATCACTTCTACGACAACTCCCTCATTGATGACAATCCATTGATTGTTGAAATAAATCTTCCCTTTCTTCCAATTTCGCATGAAAAAACTGGTAATAGCAGGGTTACACCCACGCAACTTCTCCATGTAAAATGCAAAATTCCCCTTCTGAAGAATTTCCCAGACTTTCGTGTTTTGCTTCCATTTACTGTAGTCTAAGGGCTCATGTCTTTTCTTATTCCCACCCATTCTGTATCTACTAAGCTTGTCGCTCTAATTTTTTTTGTGCTTAGTTTCACCTATTTTCTCCTTTCTTATAATGTGATCCACAATTTTTGAAAACACCCATAATCTGTGTGAAATAGCATGTCGACAACAAGTGGCATTGAAGAGGATGAATACATCATAATTAGGCCTTACAACACTCGTATTAGTTGCAGTCATTTAATTAATTGCTTTTCACTTCTCTGAATTCCGTAGATCATCTCCTTGTGCATAAGGGATTTGATATCGTACCACAAGCTGATTTCATTCTGCCATGTAAAGATATGATTATTTTTACACGTGTAATTAGCCACCCAGTCAACACTTTCATTACCTTCTCGGTACACATGCGTAATAATACATTTATTCATGGTCTTAATTATAGATTTAGCATTTTCAATTATATTGCTAATCGACCAAGAAGGGTTAGAAATATTATTAAGGGCCTTGACAATATTTAGGGAATCCCCTTCAAGCCAAAACATTATTGCAATTATGTTCTTTAGCCAAAAGAAGACCATTAAGATAATCCAAAGCTTCCACCATATGGTTATTTTGAACACCAATTGGGATAGCCCTCATCGCTTTGCAATGTCCTCTCTCATTTCGGATAACCACCCCACATCCCGCAATGCCTGGATTACCTTTTGATGCCCCATCAAAGTTGATCTTAGTCCATCCCATTGGGGGGTATTCCCAAACCACCCCCTCTCTGTTATTGTTATGATCTTCTTCAGTGAATTGAATACCCCATCTTTTAAGAATAGCACAATCCTCTTCCCCTTTAGAATCACCTTTAATCTTCATGATTTTAAGATTCTCAGTTATCATACTCCGGATTTTTTTGTATAATATTTTTGGAGGAGTGGAATTTTCTCTGAAAATTTTGTCTTTTCTTTCCTTCCATATTTCCCAGGTGATGTGGGGGAGGGAAATATTCCACATCTTTCTAATGCTATCATTCCTGTTATTAATTTCCCAAGAATTGAACATGTTCTGAATATTAGAAAGTAAGAGTCAATCCATATTAAATGCCTTCATCCAATATGACCAAATGTCATTAGCATAGTTGCAGTGAATAAACATATGGTTAACAGATTCTTCCTCCTTCCTGCACAATACACACATGTTAGTAATATACATCCCTCTACTCTTGAGGTTGTCAAGAGTAAGGATTTTGTTTTGAATCATAGTCTAGAAAAAAATATTGATCTTAGGAGTAAGCCCTTTGATCCAAGCCTTTGCCCAAAAAGGTTTTTCACAATTATCATAATTGAGATTATAGGCCGATCCCACAGTAATACATCCATTAGAAGTATGTTTCTATTTTAAGGAGTCTTCCTCAGAATCAAGAATCATTGCATTAAGGGTATTATTCAGAGATAGGAGGGAATCATCAATAGTAGTTAGGTCCCTCCACTCCCCATTACTTCCATAGTCCATGACCTTAGTTCCTATTATGTCTTTACATATATGAGCAAGGGGACCCCATAATGGATTTGTAGAAAGAACCTGATTGCCAATCCAGATATCATCCCAGAAATCCACTTCATCCCCCTTACCCACTTTCCATTTAACACCTCTCCTAATGGTATTTTTGGCTTTAATAACATTCTTCCATATGAAAGATACCACCAAGATGTCTTCAAAATTAAGAAAATCATTGATAGAATTAGAATTCCTATTATATTTTCTATTCCAAATAGTGTTCCATTCCCCTTTCAATGTGAAACCTCTCCAACCAAGTTTAGCTAGGAGAGCTTCATTCGTACTTTTAATTTTTCTTATTTCCAGACCTCCTTTACTTTTAGGCATGCAAACTTTGTCCCAAGATATAAGAGAAAATCTTTTAGTTTTTTCCACACCATTCCAAAGGAAAGTGCCTTTGGATTTTCTCTATAGCCTCATCGAAATTATTAGGTATTCTGAAAAGGCTAAGTGCATAAGTAGGCATACTCTGAAGAGAAGATTTAAGGAGCTGAACTTTACCTGCCTGACTGAGCATTGCCCCTTTCCAACCTGCAAGTTTCTTGTGAAATTTATCCACAAGGGAGCTCTAGAAAGAATCAGGAGGATGAAGCTCGAGTGGGAGGCCTAGGTAGGTAGCAGGGAACTGGCCAATTTGGCATCCCATAATTCTGCTTATTTTGTGTTGTCTATACTCAGGTGTATTTATAAAATAAATAAAACTTTTATTCCAATTGATGAACTAACCAGTGGCCTTACCATAATTGTTGAGGATCTTTCTAAGATTTTGAGCTTCATTTATAGAAGCTTCACCCATAAAAATAGAGTCATCCACAAATTGCTGGTGGGAGCAAACATGATTGGAAGAAGAAGGCATTATCCCTTTAAGGTCTCCATTTCTAACATCACTGTCAATATATCTCCCCAAGCACTCTGCAATAATCACAAACAAAATCGGAGAGAGAGGATCTCCCTGCCTCAAACCTTTGGAGGATTTAAAAAAAGAGGAGGGGGATCCATTCACTAAGATAGAGAAATAAGGAGAAGTAACCAACTGCATAAGCAATTTGATACATTTAGAGCTAAAGCCAAAGGCCATCAGAGTTTTCTACAGGAAATTCTAGTCAACTCTGTCATAGGATTTGGAGAGATCAATTTTTAGGATAAATCCTTCTTTTCTAGCCATAGCCAACGATTGAATGCTCTCATGGACAGTAATAATCGAATCTAAAATCTTAGGAAGAAGATTCATAATCCTAGAAGTGATCACTTTTGAGACAATCTTATAGGATGAATTACATAGACTAATAGGTCTATAGAGATCCATAGAATCAGCCCCAACCTTTTTAGGAATTAGTGCGATAAAAGTTCCATTCATTTATTTGAGAATTCTCTTAGAGCCAAAGTATTCTTTGACAACATTAGTAATGTCCTTTTGAATAATAGCCCAATAATCTTGAAAGAAGAACATAGGGAATCCATCAGGGCCAGGAGATTTGCTACCTTCAAAGGAGAAGACAACATTCTTAATCTCATTATTAGAAGGGATAGCACTGAGAAACTAATTATCATTTTATGTCATAATCTTAGGTATACTCTCCAGAAGGTTCAATTGAAGATTTTGGTCAAGCTGCTCTTCCTGGGAAAGTAAGTTATAAAAAACGTTCTTGGCTTCCTTGGAAATGTCCTCCTCCTTATCCATTTCTCTTTCTTCGACTTTTAGCTTAGAGATTCTATTGGAAGCTTTATCCTTAGTTGTTGTCATGTGAAAGAATTTAGTATTTCTATCCCCCTCTCTAAGCCATGTATTTCGTGATCTCTGTCTCCAATAGGTTTCCTCTTTATGCAGTATATCATGGTATTTTATCAAAATTTCACTTTCTTGTTCTTTGGGAATTTTGGTATACCCTTCCCTTTCTATAGAGTCTTGAACATCCTTGAGCTCAGTCATGATATCCATCTTGGAGGAAAAGATGTTGCCAAAATTATCTTTATTCCATTTCTTAATGTTATCTTTAACATGTTTAAGTTTATAGGTCAGTCTATACATACTCGTTCCTTCAATCTTAATATTCCACCATTCATTAATTTTATGATGCATTTCTGGATGAATAGTCCACATTTTTTCAAATCTAAAAGGAAAGTTCCTAGCTTTAGTAATAGGGTCAGCAATAAAAGACAACGAGTAGTGATTAGACCCAGCTCTGATAAAGGCAGTCAGGGAGCAGTTATAATGCTGAAACCAATCATTTGAGATTAAAGCTCTATCTAATCTTACTTGAATAAGGTCATCACCCACCCTCCGGTTAGACCAGGTATAGTTGATTCCTTGGAGATCAATATCAGTGAGTGCTTGACTGGAAATAAAATTCATCAAATCAATTCTGTTGTCCAGATTAGGTTGTGATCCCCCAATTTTTTCATCTTCCTTAAGAGGAGTATTGAAATCTCCCATAATAATCCAACTATCATTCTCAAAGGACTTCCTGGCCTGATCCAATTTATTCTAGAAATATTTTTGACCACTCTTAGTATTAGGGGCATAGATATTAGTTGTGGACATATAGTGGGTGGGGTTAAGTAGGATGGGTACGATGAAGATGGTAATAATGGATATTGTGGTTGTTGTGAGCTTGAATTTTTTCATTCACCAAACATAGTAGGTGAAGGAGCATTTTGTGAAGAAACATGTTGTATATCTAATCCAATAAAATGATAAGACATGTTAACATCATCAAGCATACCTTGATCTTCCAAATTTGATGCATGAAGTTGTCCATGAGTCACAAAGGAAACTAGCTCACGTTTGAACCCTTATTTTGATGAGGCTCACTTATAGCTTGTATGTCCTTTAGCACATCTTCTTGATCAACTTGACATGTACATTTAGCTTCCTCCTTACAATAATCAGAATAACACATGGTTAAATCTTCATTTTTAAAATTTCATTGTCTTAAAAATTTATCAATCATATGTTCTTATTCATCTATAGAAATACAATTTATAAATGCATGTGACAATGGTAATGGAATCATGATAATTTATGTTGTGTTCATTAGATAGAGGGGGTAGAAAAACATGACCTTAGTCTGACGTGATTTTCCCACCAATTTCCTTTTTTGTTTTTAAATTCAAAAGCAGGGGTTTGGGGGTGGTAGCCCCCAGTGGGGTCAAGGGGCATCACCCCTTTATGGGGTCCTAGGGTAGCGCCCAGGGTGAATTCTCAATTGTGATATAGATAAAGGTCGAGGGGCAATGCCCCAATGCTAAGCACATTTTCCCTCTTGCGCAACCTTTAGATTCTTCATTTTTGAAGCAACTTTCTCCAAAAAATGATGCACTTGGACTCCCTTGAAGGCACAACATTTTAAAAAAATTTGTCCTCTTTCTTCACACTTGTTGATTTTTATTGATTGACTCACAACAATGAGCATACATACATACATACATACATACATATATATATGTGCGTGTGTGTGTGTGTGTATGTTTTATGTATATATAGATATATGTATGTGTGTGTATATATAGATATATGTATGTGTGTGTATGTATATGTATATATATATATATATATATATATATATATATATGTATGTATGTATGTATGTATGTATGTATGTATGTATGTATGTGTGCGTTTGTGTGGTGAACTAGTTTCTATGATCTAGCTACACAATCAAACAATGCTTTTATATGATTTAAACAATACAAACTAGGAGTAGTCACCTAGGCGAGGTCGACAGTCACGCGAGTTTTCTTCCTAAAGAATTGGTCCTAACTCAAGTCACTGAGCTAACAGACCTTTAACACCTCTCCCCAATAATGACACCAAAATGATAGGCCAATACTGGGGTAAAGAAATAAGAGGAATTAATAACTAGATTCAGCCCGGTCTACCTATCAATTCAAGACGTAAACTTGTGAAAGTTGTTGAGGTTATATGACACAAATGGGTAAAAGTCCTAAGATGAGTGGTTATGAATGCAACTATGAAAATAAACCTTTAACAAATCAAAATAACCCTGGTGACAGGAACAACCACTTCCTGGCGACAATATGTTAGTGTAGACACCCTAAAATGGACAGGCTTGCGACTTTACATTAAAAACACTAATTTTCATCTATTAATTAATGGTTTTTTTAATCATTTATTAATCACCTATTTTCTTCTAAATTCACTTCTCAAATCA
>MU226422.1:756053-790540 GCA_018584345.1 Thuja plicata | reverse complement strand
GTCAGTTTGGTTCTAGCATTCAAGCCATCTTGCGATCACACACACACTTTTCAATTATCAAATTCTCGACGCTTCTCAAGTCATAGACGCTACCCCGCCAATACTGAGCATCAAGAATAGTGTTTCAAAAGGAATAGAGAGAAACAATAGATGCTTCAAGCATCGAGGGGTTTGCATTTACTTGTCTTCCTTTCTCTTGTTTGTACATTTTATTGCTCACGTTTCTGTTATTGGTTTAATAGTTATTGTATACTTGATTTGCATTCACTTGTGAACCTTTGCTACTAACCCCCGCCCTTGGAAAGCTGTGGGAAACCGGAGAGAGAGGCGTACAGTTAGTAATATATGGTAGCAATAATCAACAATGACAATGATAACTACAATTTACAACATTAAGAATACTAGTAGAAATAAAAGAATGTCAAATTAATTATATTGAAATCAAACACTCCAAAATCTTCTTCAAACACTCTGTTAAAAATTATTAATTAAAAAATGCAACATAAACACATTAATAGAAAAATATAACATAAATAACTAAATGTCACCATCTTCACCACAAAGTGGGCCCTTGCTCCATGGTTCACACGGGGATGGAACACAATCTTTCTACACTATTGTGATCATAAGAGACACTATTTTATTTATCAAAATCTATTACAAAATTTTCATACCATAATCTATACACAACAATCTGCGTGTAGAAAATTTTCTCTCTGTTGTTTACAACATACCATATATAAAGGTTGCGCTTATAACAAATAGGAACTAATATATAGAAAATAACTTAGTTTGTTTTGGCCCATGGATAACAAACTACTATTTAATAGTTCTCATAAAATGTGATGGTTGACCACAAACTATATTGTAGAGGCTTATGTGAAGCCTTGACTACCAACTATACGTTAAAAATGATCTTGTTACGATAGTCGCTCACAAATAAGAAACAAGAAACCTTCAATTTCCTCCTCACATGGTTTAACAATACACCTCAACCACTAGTTTTTTGGCAATGCATTTTCTAGCATGAGTTTCTCAATGTTGTCATGAAGGATTGTGCCCTTTTTTCAAATTCAAAATCTCAGCAATCCTGTGCAACATGGAATAATCTTCAGGCTTGTGGGTTGCCTATTGTGAAGATCAATCTCTAAATTATGGGTTGGTTCCCTTTAGATCTCCTAAAACTAACTTTGCTTGATTGGGAAAGGGGAGAATAATGCTTCAAAATGAAACTCCGTTTGCCTAACCATTGATGCACCAAATTTGAAACCTATTTGTTGTCCTAAACTCACAATCAAATTTAATGATTTTTTTTGAATGATCACAACTTAGAATATCAATAAATACATAAAACTTTCGTGAGAAGGTTTTGTTTTCAATATGTGTATCAAGGAAACCTAAATTCCGCAACTTCAAACTACTTTAGTAATTGTAACACAACTCATAATCTGCACTTACATGAAGTTTGTAGCCTTATCATTGCATAAATAAGACACAATTAGAGGTTTCTCAAAGAAAAACACAAGAAATATATTCAAACACACATTCACAATGATGAAAAATGAAAACTATCTAAGAAAGAATATTGATTCTTTATGTAGTTTGAAGGAGTTTCAACATTTACAATCTAAATTTTGAACAAATTAAGCTCAATACAATCTTTGTTTTCTTGTGCAAATAATTAAAAAAATAAAGAACTCCAATGAAAGAAGGTTACAAATATTTTCCTTATAGAAAAGGTCTTCAATGCAACTAAGAAGAGAATAGAAGATGAAGTTAGAGCCAAACTTGAAATGAACTGATGATGATCACTTGAAAAGTGCATGAACTTATGTCTCCTTGAATGTTGCTCCAAGATGCATCAAATATATGCTTAGGTCATACAAAGGAGAAAAACCCCTAAAAAGGACGTCAAAACTAAAGTGAAGTTATTGTTGATGGGCTAAAAGGTCTCCCTTATGGATGCACTAACCAGAAGGGATATCGAAGTGGTGATAAATTATTGTATCTACATGAAAAAATCCACCTTTTTATGCCATAAAATGACCTATTACTTATTGTAAAATTTACTTCACTCTTTCATGTTTATATCATTTATATATATTTGCTAATTATAATTGCCAAAATACTCATTGTCTCATCCATGATATATGTACTTAATCTTCGAGAGAGTTATGTGTGTTCTTAATTTGACATATAAAAATGGCTTTATGCCCCTAGGACTATGTCCTGTATCTCTCTACATGTATTCACTCTCAAACTTGTCTCCATGTTTGATTACTTCCTTCCACTATC
The DNA here is from genome assembly GCA_018584345.1 of Thuja plicata. Classification (NCBI taxonomy): domain Eukaryota; kingdom Viridiplantae; phylum Streptophyta; class Pinopsida; order Cupressales; family Cupressaceae; genus Thuja; species Thuja plicata. The sequence continues at coordinate 788,245 of MU226422.1, read as the reverse complement.
ATGAAAATCATTTCTCTTCATTGTTAATGATCTTTATGTTCTTTACTATCACTATGCTCTTGATACCTCATATCCACTTTCTTTTCATCATAAAAATATATCATTTATCTCATGTATGAATTAGCTTCTACACTGATTTCCCTCTCATACTAATGTTGTTCTTCAATTGGTCAACCAATCAATATATATCCTTATCCATTACAAGCTTAGGATGAACATTGGATCATTTTCCAAACCATCTACTATGGAATCCCTATCCTATTCATGCTTTCATTAACTTTGATAATCTCTTCCATTTCAACTTTGCATTAATGCTTTCATTGTTTTAACAATGCATCTAACATTTTAATGCACTGGTTTTATCTAAATGATTCATCACTATCACTATTGTCTCTATACATCTTTGAGAACTATTTTTATAAAACCATGATGACTCATTCTTGTTCATTTTTTTTAACTCTGCCTTTTGGCTTAACATTGCCCTTGATCTTGTGGCACTGTACTTTGAAAATGAGAGGCTTCCAAATGACTGTTCTTTTACAAGCTTGGCTATCACTTCATAGGGCTATGCATTGTATTTCATCTTTCCTATGGATCAATTTCCTTAGCATGATCTCCCCATGCCTCAAATGGGAGTGCAAAGACCTTCATCAAACACATTCATGATAGTCCCTTTTTCTCATTACACTTGGTACTATCCTAAAAAGTAAGCACTTAATTTGTATACATTTTGGGACCATTTTTAGCCTACTTTAGTGTGTTTCTTATGGTAGGACCTCATATTGTATAGGTAAATGTGTACTTAATTCAAATATAGGCCATCCTTCTCCTTTAATCTTGCTTGAACTCGAGGTTGGCTCTAATTTCTATGCATGATTTCCCATTTTCCACCTAGGTCCTATACATTTAATTTTAGATTTTGCGATTTGCCCTGATTTCCTAGTAGATTGAGGTTCTCACTGCCTCTTTTTGGCACAGTCCCCTAAATCCTAGGCAAAAATTACCATGCCAGGACTAGGTCAAACTAAATTGGCCTTGTCTTGGACAAGGTCGAACCAAGTCGACCTTGTCCTTGGGCATTAAGTTTAAGTGGGCTCCAAGCCCAATGCTAGTGTGTTTCTCCTAGGTGCTTAATTGAGGTCAACATGTGAGATCTGAGCCCCAAAATGTGTATAAAAGGATACCTCTTCCTCTCATTTTTAGATCCATAATCTACAATCCATTATTATGCAATACATGCACATGCGAGCTATTATTGTGCATTCAAGAGATCCAAGTTCAAGCAAAAATCCATTTGAATGCATCCATTATCAAGCATTCAAGCCCATCAAGCATTCAAGTGAAAGGAATCCATCAAGCATTTCTAGTCTTCATTCCATCATTTTCATCATGCATTCAAGGCATTTCCTTCCATAGATCTAGCTTCTTTCTCCGTTGGAGGCCAAGCAAAGGAGTTTGCAATCAAGGAAGGAGATCTTCATTCATTCATCAAGTCTTCTTCTTCTCTTTCTTCCACAATCCAACATTGTGGGGAATTACAACATCTACTACACGAGGTTTTTTCTTACATGATTTCCTTTTTTTTTGTGTTGAGTCAAAGCTATTGCATTAACATTCTTGATCACATACTTAGAGACAATTTTATATACATAGTATGATATATTCCATTGTTTAGATCTAATCTCTGCTATATGTTATCATTATTTCAATTCAAGGTTGATTCCTATATAGGGGTTTGATTGAGGAAAAACCCTCCCCACAACCTTCTTCCCCTTCTTTTCTATGTGTGGGAGCAGGTTTCAAGAGTTTCAGAGCCGGATTTGGGAATATTAAAACCATACATAGGTCCTCTACAAGTTTCATCATAAGTTTTGGAGTTAAAAGGACTAGGTCAACTTTGTTTGACATGGTCCTAGGTGAGGTATGCTTTGTTCGACATAGTCCTTTGGATTCAAAAATTTCACAGTCAAAAGTTACAGGTGTTAGGGTGCTAGATCCAAAACCATTTTTTATTTTGACAGTTCTACGACATTCAATCTCAGATCTGAAGGTCAGCCCTCTCGTTCTTGTTTTCAAGGTGAGTCCATCCTTCCTATTTTCCTCTTGCACATACTTCCATAGATATAATTTACTTTTCTTTAGTCATTTATTACAATCACATATTAGATTTACATATCATTACCATTTCCTTTATAGGGAATCTGAAACCCTACATTGTGTAAATCACAAATTGGCACCTTTACTCTTTGTCTCTGCTAATTAGATTCACTTTGTTAGAGTGTTTTTCATTCCAATGTATGTGGAACTTGGTGGTCTACCATTGATCACCATTTTCCTCATTACAACACTAACAAGTGAATATTTGATAAGACAATCACTTTTTTTGCATTGTTTTAACTGCGTACCATTGTTTCATGGGCGTTGTTACAACACCATATGATTACCCCTTGACATTTATTTTGTCTTCATCACGACCGTGGTGTAATTTTGTCTTCAAACATTGTGATAATTGTCATTCCTTACTATCCTTTGAAATAACTCTTTGATATTTGATATTTATCCTTAATGGTTTCTACCAAGTTCAGATCTTGTCACCACCTTGCTATATCATTGGACTATTTTAAGCTCATATAACTATCACATTGCAATTGCAATCACAACTCTTTTTTATATTGTTCATCATTGTATTCTTTGTTTGATATCATCTCATATTTATGACTAAATTTCATGTCTCTTGGTATCATGCATAATTACCATATCTTTGTTTAATGATAGAAAGTAACCCTCTAATAAGAATTAAAATGCCTCAAAATAATACATATGATCATTAGAAATAATGACTAAATTCCCCTCAAGAAAGTAACATTAAATGTAACTCATAAATACAGTTGTATCACTATTCTTGAGTCTAATCCCTCTCAAAATAATAGTAGGTAAGGGCATCAAAATTGAAAGAAAATGTTGTAAATTAGAAAAGTGAAACTCTACCTTTCTCATACATTTGTTGTTCTAAAATATTGTCCCCTTCATTTACTCGATGCCTTTAATAGAAGTGATACTCTTTGATGAAAACCTCTTTTTTTACATCCATTAATATATGTTGTTATCGACATTGAAAACTCATTGGATTTGCTGCTACACATTGTTTTTGGCATTCTTTTGCTCAAATCTTCTTGTTTTTTTTTTATTGAAACTCATTATCTTTTTGAAAGAACCTACTATTCATGGCACGATCTATTGTTTTCACACACTATGCTCTTTTTGACCATTATTACAGTCCTCTTTTGTATAGATCTTGGCATTTTTTTGACTGAAACTATTGTTCTCAATAAAGTTGCTACTATTTATATCATATCTCCTCTTCTCCCAAAAAAATATTTTTCACAATGACTTAAGGCTATTATTTATGATGTCTTTAACTATCCCTTACCTAGTGCTCATCTCTTCAATACAAGTGATTGATGTTCACATGAAAAGCTACTATTCTCTTGATGAAACTTGGCTTTCTCTACATAAAACTTTTACCTTTTCCCTCTAATACTACTGTTCACATAAATTTTGGGGCTTCCTTCACTGAAATATGCCTATTCATTACATTGATCTATTGTTATTAATTGAAAATGTTTCTCTTTGATGATGAACTACTATTCCTTGCTCATGAAACCCTCATAAAAAGGTTGATCTTAACTGATGTAAATTGATTTTGCCATATTGAGAACTATCATTCCATCAGTTGAAACTTGATATTTCTATTTAGGATCTTCTTGAAAACTTCTTGAATATCTCATTCTTGTCTTTAAAAACATGTTGGTTTCTTCGTTATGGGTTTACTAGGGCTTGCAACTAAAAGCAAAACTCTACAACCACTAGCTTTAGGCTAACTCAACTATAGTCAGGGTTCAGTCGTATTTGAAGCAAATGAAAAAAGTTTGACTTTGTTTCCTTCCAATCTTTAGCTTGAATTTTTAAATCTTATTTGGAGGTTTTATATCTTTTGACATGGTGAGGAATTTTAACTATTTTCATCCTTTAAACCTTTAACTTCCCTTTTTTTGACACTTTGAAACTTCTAAAAGCTCTATATAAGACCTATGCTCATTATAAAGCTATTTTGACCTAGGAGTCAAAAATAGGCAACAATCACATTTAGTTTTGTATGCCAACCACTTTTTCTATTCCATGTGCAAATCACCATATGATATGGTGGAAATGAAGTGGTCGTCATGAGGTTGCGATCAGATTGCAAAACACTTAACATAAAGTGAAATGAATTGACATGATTGAAGATCACATGCAAGTACTATAAATAAATAACCATAGAAAATCTACTTGATGCACAATCAACATCAAGAAGTCGACTTGGAGTTAGCAACACACAAGCAAAAACTACAACAATGAGTATAGGTTATATTTTTATGCCAAAGAAGACATGAAGGTTCATTTGATGAAAGTGACAGGAAGATGTGCATCCTCAAATCTACATGTGCTATATAATATATTTTACAATGCTTATTAGTAAAGACACCCAATAATTAATTTCCATTTATTTATCCCAAAACTATATTAAAGATTACTTATATATATTTAATCATATGCAACACGACTGATAAAATGATATGAAAATGGAACAAAAATGTAATGGGGAAATGGTTATGAAGGTGTATGAAAAGGCATGAAGTATGACATAAAATAGAACATAACTGGCTCTCATTAGTGAGATTCAGAGTTTGATTCATCTTGCAAAGAACTCAACCCTTCACTCTGAGACAAAACATATATGGCTTTGGTATCATTTCATACACCTAGTTTCAGAGGATGGACCATTAAAGCTGGAAAATATACACACTAGCTAAAATCCTTTAGATACTTGAGAGACTGATTTCTTGCTAGTTTCCATTGGCCTTCAAGTATGAAAATAGTGGAAATGAGAAACAAGCCACGTCCAAATGCATCAATCTAATGGGAGTTATAGGTGCAATAATGTTAATCCAAGATCAATCTCTAAGTGGGAGATTAATGGTATGTGGCCATCGATCATGCTATTGGACTTAAATTTTGGTGAATTTTTCGGCCATATTTTTCCCTCATCAATTAATGGGGGAGTGGCAAGGGGAGCAGAGCCCCTCCTGTAGAGGCTAGGGGTGTAGCCCACAGTAGGAGTTTGGGGGCAATACTTTGGAAGTAAAAAATTGCCCATTATTTAATAAAGGAGTCAACTATTATTCTGGCATGTAAATTGACCTTTATAAACCACCAAAAAGGCTTGACAAATAAGTGGTTGTTTATTGTGAAAGATCTTCATATTGTAATTTTCTCTTCATTGGATACTAAAAGAAAATGGACAGATACTTCTCTATGGATGTAGTTCACATTGGGTGAACCACATTAAATTTATGCACTATTGTGAATTGTTAGTTTTTCCTATTTTATTCTACATTATATTTAATATTGTTTATTGCCCTACATTGCCTAAATCCTAACATTTAAGAGTTATTAATTTGATTGGTGTTAAATTTTCCTTAGACAAACCCCTTGACATGACATGTTAACAATAATGAAAAATATTGAAGACAAAGTTCACCACTATGTAGATGATCTACATGACAATTTTTGTATATTTGATTCTTTGATTACTTTAAAGGTTTAAGTGTGTTATAATGGTTTTCTCTTTGATGTTGCATTTGAAATTAAGTATAGAAGGAATGTGATTAGACATCATGGCATAACAACATATTTACAAAGGCATGCTAAGGTAGCCCATAACAATAAGCGGAAAAGAGCAAGAGAGCTTGAGTTACTTTTAATGATTTGAGTTTCAAGTTTATTCTTGTACATTGCTTGATTGAACTAAGCCAATTTCAATTTTCTAAAAAATGAATTCTAGGGTAAAATGATCATTTCAAGACAAAGAACGCATGTATAGAAGTATAAATAAGAGTATAATAATAATTAGTAAATGATGAATGCAAAAATAGTGTAAATAGGGTAAATTATTTTTATGAATCAAGCTTTGAGCTAAGCTTAACAAAGAATATGCTACTTGTCAACATGCTATTAGATTAAGAATGTTCCCATCAAGGTTGACACAAGATAGAATGAGATTTGTGTATGCCCATTTCACAATTATGATCTTACTTAAGATGAACTTCTTTATGGAGCATTGATTGAGCAATGTCTATCCAACTGACAAAACATGCTTGATTAGACATTTATGTGCTATTTATTAATTAAATTAAAAATCACAACACAATTGTTTGTAATTTTTAATTTAACTACCTAATAAATGAATTTTGGAAGAGTGAAGGTTGCCACAAAATATTGGTGCAAAAATAATTCTACATGATTATTATTAGAAGCACTCTAAAACAAATTTCACATATTGTGGAAATTCCATGTCTACTAAAGTGCTAGTAATAAAGAGGACTTGCAAAGGAAATTTAGTGTATCATTCTAAATATTATTGCATATTAAATGGTTGTAATTTAGTGGGATGATCATAATTGGTGATTATGAGGGTATGTTTCTTAATTATGCCATCCACCACATAATCCTTGACTCTTAGTTAAAAAGATGTTAGTTTAGACACTTCCTCCTAAAAATTGCAACAATGATATGGGTTTGACACAAAAGACTTTGAAATGATTCCAAATAGTATCACATTTTGACTTATGGGGAAAATATCTCCTATTTATGAAGAATATATAAAAAACGAGTTAACAAATGAAATCAATAGAAAGAGAGAATTAGAACTTTTTAGGGTTTCTCGGCTTTGGTTAAAAATACCGCCTCCATTAACATCAACGGCGTTGTAACCTGTAGCTTCATTGCAAGTTATTGGATTGTTCATAACTGGACGGTTGGTTCACTAGTGAAGAGGTAATCTCTCAGCGTGATCTGTACTAATCTTTTTGAGTTTAAAGATAATTTAGTTTGTAATTGGATGGAATCCTCTTTGAGGCTGCATGGAATCTGTAGAGCTTGTTGTAGCTATTCATGATTAACTTTGAAAGGGCATGCATAAATGGTGCTTTCTGGTACTTTCAGTTGAATATTGGGAAGAAGGCTTTTTGCCATTAGAAAATAGTGGGAGATAAATGACCATGTTCAAAACCGAAAGAGGTGGGATGAAAATTCGTGTTCGGCCTTGAAAGGACGAGTTCAAGGATATATTAAAGTTGGATATGAAATTGTCATAATGAAACAAAGGAAAATGTCAGGTGTACTAGATGCCAAGATTTTAACTTAATTTCTTCTTTTCGGCTAAGAATGTGTAGAAGTTTTGTTATAGGTAGCTTTGACATTTTAAATATTTTTAGCACTGCGCGTTTGCATTCAAATTGCTGAAAACAGGTTCCTTAGGGTTTGTGTTTCTGCTGAAAGAGTTTAATTGCTAAGATGAATGCGTATCTTTGGAGTGTTTGTACGAGATGGATGAGTTTCGAAGGATCTCAGCTCATTCTTAAGCCGTTTTTCACTGTCCATAAAATGAGAGATTAAGATTTTTGAAAGGTGCTTAGAAAATATTTATATCGGCGTTGTGGGGACGGGTTCAGGGACAGGGACTAAGGGCCTAAGTTTGGGGATGGCGGAGGGGTGGTAATGGGGGAGGCATTTATATACATATGATACTTAAAAAACTAGTTATAAAAGGATGTGTAAGAATTACATTTCAAATGAAACTTTGGCAAATTAGTAAATTAGGAAAATTGCAAATACTAAAAATTAAAACAATTGAATACTACTAAAATTTGACAAATAAAAAATGTCAAATTGGAGATTTCTATTAAATCCAAAATATCATAAAGATGATTACAATGATTAGCATGATATCAAAATATCAAAATGTAGTGAAGGGAATCATCCCTCGTCAATGGAACTATTGAACTCTACGTGGTCAAGCTCTTTGAAACTAATACCAATCAGCCTTGCCTCTGGAATTGTAGCATCCTCATAAATATGTGCTGGCTTCTTTGGCTCTACACCCATTGTGCTGCTGTACTTTTTTTGTAAACAAATGTTTGCGGTCAATGAGACACAAAGCACTTTGTACTACCACAAACTTCTTTTCTTTCCTAGAGTTAAGTTTTTTCCTCTTAAGAGAGGGGATCAAGTTATAGGTAAGACCTGTTCCTCTCTGCAGTCGACGAACTAGAAGCCTGATATAGCAATTAAATGGCTAGAGTGGTAGTTAAAGATTCCAGTCAATGGCAATTCCACCACAAAATTGGGTCCTTCTATGCCATAGTTGCCATATCCATCTTGGCCGCCTCAGAATAATCCCTAAGAGTGGCAAATTTTTGTACACTTAAGTGTGAATAATATTGGCATCAATAGGATCATACATCTTCTCAGTGGCCCTAAAGAGCGCTGCCTTCACCTCAACATCTTGCTTGGGTGTAATTCTACCAAGTGTAGCCTTGTATCACTTAGAATTCAATGCATAGGTAGCCATGTGCAACGGAGTTTTGAGCTTCTTCCATCTCTGATTAATGATAGGTTGAATGTGCTCATTGTTGATTGCTAATGTGGGGTCCTCTCACATGACAGCCGTCATTTAGTCAAGCATAGAATCAATGCACTCATACACCTCTCCAAGGTTAGGTGCATCTGTATCCCCATATCTGATGGCCTAGAAAACTGGAGCAATGACAAGGACTATATTTTGCATCACTCCAAAACACATCACTCTTCGCTGTATCCTTCACCCTCCTCCCTTGCTCTGTCTTGGATTGGGCCCACTGATTCCAAACGCTGTCATAACCATGAGTAGTAGTGACTCTTGCAACTCAATCATACTCTCTAAGAGAATGAAATAGGATGTATATCTTGTCTCAACAGGTTTCAAGAAGTGCTTAGATAAGCTTTTGAAGAGTGCATGTGAAGTGTGGTGGTTGTAGATAAACATTTTCACATCTCGAGCATCACTAATTACTGCTTTGATCCACTCAATCTTCCCAATGTCCTTGAGTGCATTATTCATGACATGCACACAACATGGAGTTAACCAAATATGTCTGCAAGCTGCCTCAACAAATTTTGCAGTGGCTTTGCACACATTTGCTGCATTTGTTGCTACTTGGACCACAACCTACTCAAAAGCATCCTTAAGAACCCGAAACTGAAAATCAGTGTCTTTGCGATGCCCTAAACAATCAATTGCCTTAAGAAAATGTGGGCACTTTGTACATGTAACCATGATATTGATGAGTACTCTCATTATGAACCTCTAGCTCATCTTTGCCCATGTAATGAGAGCTCATTGTGACACTGCAATAAACTATATAAATTCAAATTTTATAAGTTTCCAGCCTAGTTTGACACATACTGCAATAAACTATATAAATTCAAATTTTATAAGTTTCCAGCTTAGTTTGACACATTTGAAAATAAAATTTAAATTTCAATGTTGAATCTTGATGACAATATGAACAATGAATATTTCAATGAACCTATGAATATGCATTTGCAGCCATGTCTATGGAATTATTGTTAAAATTAAAATTTCAAAAAGAAAGTTGAAACTTATAAAAAAATGATAAAACAAAAAACTTGGAAAATCAGTCATAGAATTCTACCTTGTGCTTGAAAAGTCCTTCCAACTTGGTGTAGAATCCCCGTCTTCTTCTTCTTCTCACTCCTCCTCACCTGTCTTGCACTTGCAGCGCCTCATTCATACCCCTCACCCCTCTGCAGCTCCTCTTCAACCTATCTGATGAAATGAAATTCCAAGGATTTTTGAGGGTTTAATAGAGCTTAGAGGGCATGGATGGGCCGTTTTTTGCCATTGGGGTTTTGGCCCTTGGAACAGAAATAAAAAAAGAAAAAAAAGATTTGTTTTAAATTTAAATGACATTATGGCCACCCAGGGATGGGAGACGCCTGAATGTTTCCAGGATGTCCTGGCATCTCTGCCATCCCTGAGCCGTCCTGGTGAACTGGTGGCAGTGGCGGGTCAGGGGGGACGTCCCTGTCCTCAAAACAGGAAGTAAAGGGGAGGATGCCTCTCCATGTTGCACTATGCGCAAGAAACTGCCTAATATGTTCACCTTGGATTTTGAATTTGGGTTTGTCAGATTGCCCAGGTTTTTATATGTATCTGTAAAATTGTTTGAATTAATTTGTTTTATTTTTGTTTGGGGAAAGGATTTTAGTTTTGTCAGATTGTCCAGGTTTATAAATATTTGACATTTGTAAAACCATTTAAATTAATCATATAGATATATAATTAATTTTCCCTAGGTGTACGTACATTTTCAAACATTTTGACACTAGCTCCATTGTGTTGTAGTTTGTACATAATTATTTTTCTAAGTGATGTCTTATTTTTGAACCTGTCAGATTAGTTTCAAGCTGATTCTGGGGTCTTTTTAGTTGTTGCTTTGGAATATTTAATGAAGGGGTTGGCACCATGATAAAATAATTGCTAGTTATTTTTGGAACCCATGAATTTGAAGGTGTACTATAAAAGCAAGTTCATTTTCATGTTTCTGTTTGGTTATTCACATTTCTTTATGTATTTGCAAGGTGACTATTTTTATGCTAGCCTTCCCAATTTGGATGCGTCTTAAACATTTTAACTCCTTAAGGATGAACATATTCAATGCTATTTTTGGTCTATATTCATTGTCTTCCATGCCTTCCTTTATGATTTTCTTTTTTGGTATGAAAATTTAAGGGCTTAGACCCTGTAACTTAATTTATTTATTTTGTGGAGAGGTTGCAAAATTTTAGAATTTGCTCTCAACAATTTTTTTTGTACTTCTTACTATATTTATATCACAGATATTGCCTCAGTTTGTATCAGAACGTTGATAGATTTTACAAACCTGCTTTATAGAATTTTATTCTTGGTTTGTATGTTGTATTTGGAATCTGTATTAAAATGTAGCCATTATTTATTTGTCTGTAGTATATTTTCAGTTGTTGCTTTGGAATATTTTATGAAGGGGGCACACCATTATAAAATATTTGCTAGGTGTCGCATACAAGCAAGTTCAGTTTTTCATGTTTCTGTTTGGTTTTCTACATTTCTTTATGTATTTGAAAAGTGATTATTTCTATGCTAGCCTTTCTAATTTTGATGCATCTTAAAGTTAAACATTTTTAACTCCTTCAGGATGAACTTATGCAATGTTTTTTTGTCAGGCCTCCGCCAAAGTAAGAACCTCATGGCTGACAAACTCAAGAACCCAATGAGGGAAATTAAGGTGCAGAAGCTGGTTCTCAACATATCAGTTGGAGAGAGTGGAGATCGGCTTACTAGAGCTGCAAAGGTAAATACATCATTAAGCCATGTTCTCCATATTTGTAATTTTAAGTCTTACGTACTGTAGCTAATTCTTAGCTGATTTTCCTTTGAATGTTTTGCCAAACTGAGTTTTGTTGTTTGTGGACTGTGGGTAGGTTTTGGAACAGTTAAGCGGTCAAACTCCTGTCTTTTCCAAGGGTAAGATTTGCATGGCATTAACTGCTTTTTATTGTATTTGTTTCTCCACAATCTGTATGTCTTATCTGTATCTGTCCTGCTCTTATTTACATGCAGCAAGATATACTGTGAGGTCGTTTGGAATCAGGCGCAATGAAAAAATAGCTTGCTATGTTACTGTACGAGGTGAAAAAGCTATGCAACTTTTGGAGAGTGGATTGAAAGTGAAGGAGTATGAATTACTTAGAAGAAACTTCAGTGATACAGGTTGTTTTGGTTTTGGAATCCAGGAGCACATTGATTTGGGTATCAAGTGAGTTGAAGTTATCTGAAAGCTTTTTTTTAGGTGCAATTTGTTTTTAGAAAACCAAAGATAAAATTTGCTGCACTGTGGATGGAAATCAATTTTTTTCCCAATACAACCTGAGTAGTTGAATTCCATGGATGCTTTTGGTTTTTGCTGAGGCAATCCTGATTCTTAGCAATGCTACTATAATATAAACCATTTTGATTTATCATTAACGTAAATGATTTGACAATTGACATTGAATTATGATTTATCAACCATGTCCTCAATTCTGTAATTAATTTTGTACATTCCAAGTTAGGTTAGGAATTTTTTCTGTCTACAAACCTTGTCCTGGAAACCCGGAAAACCATTGAAATTAACCATGCATAGTGATTTTTTTTAACATCAATTGGTAAATGTCTTACTTAATATATTTCTTTTACAGGTATGATCCTTCAACTGGTATTTATGGCATGGACTTCTTTGTAGTCCTAGAACGCCCTGGTTACAGAATTAGTAGAAGGAAGAGGGCTGTGTCCCGTGTTGGCATTCAACATAGGGTGACCAAGGATGATTCTATGAAGTGGTTCCAGAACAAATATGAGGGAGTGATCCTTAACAAGTCACAGAATATCACTGGTTAAATGCCTGGTTGTGTTTATTTTTTGCTGTGAGTACACTTAGTTTCTGTGTACCATTTTTCACTCAACAAAGGGCCCTTGTTTTTTTCGGCGGAGAAGTTTTTTTATTAAAGAATTTTGGGAGATTATACCACTTTTGGTAAGAGGAACTTTTTTCTTTTGATATATCATATTAAGTTCAAAGAGTCTTATTTGGATGTTTGTGTTTATTGTTAAAAAAACTAATAATTACAGCACCATGTAAAAAGATGTATAATTCTTCCAACAGATAGATAACTTATGTTTTTACATGGTGTTTGTAATCTGGATAAATGCATGGTTATAAATTAAAATGAATTCTATCCCTTATCAATTGCAGCAGTGGATCTCAATGGGGTCATGATCCTTAACTTTCTTGTTTAATCTAAGTGGGTCTTCTCACTTATCATTCTTGGATTAATAGTAAGGTTAAACCTATTTTACATAACTTATAATTATTAAATTTCTTCATCTGCATCTATTTTTATAGGGGATTAGCCTCTTCATTAACCATCCTTCTCATGCAAAATGATTAGAAAGGACATGATTCCTATTTATTTGACTAAATCTGTTTTATGCGTCAGTGGTCTCTAGCAATCTTTGAGGGTATTTTTATTTGGAGAATTAGGTTAGTCACTGTTTTTTTTCATGGCAAAGAGTTGCATGTTGCCTTTTCTTATTCTATATGCATGCAGCAAACATGGGGAAAGGAAACTCTTCTTTGTAGAAGGATAAACATCCTGAAAACAAGCGGCCATAAAGAACTCATATAGGCAAAAATATGAACTTGATGTTTCAAACTTTCAGGCTACTCTTTGTGGTCTTTATTAAAACGAGAGACTTAGGATTATGCAGTCTATTCAATTCACAACTAGAGAAGGAAACTCCTCCAAGTTAACCGGCTCTCTTTAATAAATTTTAAAATATTTAATCCTCTTTTACATTAAAGTTGAAGGAAAAGACAACCACTTAAATAAGGAGAAAGTTGAGAGAAGATACATGGATTGGGGAAACATGATATGCTTGGATGATTAGCGGCACCTTCAATAAAGCTTTGAATACTTACACAAATGTATTCAAGTGGACCCAATTGCATTTATTGTGTTATGAGTGATTTCTAAGTTTTCCTAATTCTTGTTTAAAAGAAACCCCTGTACAAGGAACTCTGACCTGTATTCTAGTCACTTGTCTTGATATTGGGCTGCAAGAGTGGCCTGAAACTTTTAATTGTCCATCTTTTTAGATTTTTCTTTCACGAGTCTTGTTTTCATAGCTACTATGGGTTTCGGAAGCCGGAAATATGTTGAAATACTCTTTATAGAAATAAAATTTGCTGTGATCTCTTTGGAGGTAACATGAGGAACCAAAGATCTTTATGTAAAGAATGACAAGAGGAACTGGGAGGAGATAATGCGAGAGGAGAAACCCTGCTCATACAAAGTGCTGTCTGAACATTGAATTGGATTTCACAAATTAAAGGTTTATTGATGAGTATTTAAGTTTAACAGGTAAGTAGGCAACAGTTATCATGATAAGTTTCTATTAGGCAATGAAACAAACCTTTTAGGCAAGAAAGCTTAAGCTGCAATTACAAATTTACAACTCTACTGCTGGAATCAATAGTTTAATATCTACTGAAGGCATTGATCAATCATGAAAAGAGTTGAAATTTGATACAAAAAATTTGTGCACAATTTTAATCCAGAAGTCTTTAAATTCGTGGAAGGGGCGTGTTCATCTATTTGAAAAGAAGAAATCCTTGGGAATTAGTTGGGTTCATTTGTAGTCCAATTTCAGTTAGCCGAAGCAACAGACGTAACACACCAATCGCTCTCTTCAATTGCGTCAACGTTGATATTTCCCAGATCAACCAAGACTAAAAGATGCTCTGCACACGTGTTTCACTGTTTCACATTGTCAGAAGCAAAAATGGGTCACAATTCGTTGTCTAAAATTTTCGCTCAAAAATTACTCATCTAATCCATTAGGGCCCAGGCATTCCAGATGCATTGAGTGCAATGCCACCTCCTAGAGAATCGAAGCTGGAGCCTCTGTGCACATACTTCTATACAGCTTCTCCAAGCATGCCCTCCAACGTTCTGGAGCTGTTTGTCTTGTTTTACCATTATTTGGAAACTCTTTTTCCAATGCCGAAATGTTTTGGTTACGATGATTAAAATGTTAAATCGTTGGAAAATTGGGTATTGTGTTCCTGTCAAGGACCCGCAAATTACTTGAATGAACAAGTGAGGTTGCCTCAGTTCTACCTACTGTAAACTGTTTTGGAACAGCCTTGTCTGGTTTCTGAGTGGGTGCAGTTGAACCAAATTTCCTGTCTTTCCATTAACAGAAAGTACCGCTGTACCATTATCAAAACTATAACGCCTATTGATTCTTAATTTTTTATTGCCCATTGATGGCTTGCTATGAGACATGGTGCAGAAAGCTGAAAGCTACCCTAGACTTCTTTAGCGAAATCATCATTCCCTCATCTCTTTGAGAGAAAGAATGGACCGTCCTTGAGCCGAATTTGGAAGAATGCTTTAAAATTCGGTGGGGAAAGTCTACATAACATGGCGATCATACAGAAAAGATTGTATATACCTAAGAAATACGGCACTACATACTCTAAAAAAAAATATTGTAGAGAAATCTTTAATATACGATATCTCTTTATTCCCATAATTGCTAGCACAATAATTATAGTTATGTTAATTGATTTATAATTTCTTCATAAAATATTTGCTTTTTGAATTTTATCTCAAAACCTGATTTTTACACTGTTAATATTTTGTTGAAGTAAAACATTGGAACGATTAGAATGCATTCAAGGGCATATATTCTACAATATAAATATATATATATATATCAGATTTTTGAACGGTTTGGAATAATGTGATAGTGGAGATATATAGAGTCAATAGTCTGAAAGATATTTCAACAAACAAGATTTATTATATGAAATTAAAAAATCTGGCTTATTTGATGTAATTTTTGACCAGTGATCATTTGCAAATGAAAAATTGTTCTATGATGTTTTAGAGTGCTTTGAAAAAGTTCATGGTTTTTACCTGACAAATGAGACAACTTCTTTCACAAATTAATGCATGCTTCAACAAATTTAAATTTATGGTTATTAGGCTAACATCTCAAATACGTTTGGAAATACGTGGCATATTAGTAACAATAAAGTTTATTGGAAAGACAACTTCGATTTTGAGTTTTATAGTCTTTGTATTATTTTTCAATGCTCTATTCTTTAGCATTGTATACTTAAGACCTGTCTAAACATAAATTTACTTTTGATGGATCTCCTAAAGAGCCTATTTAATTTTCAATAAAAATTAAAATAATAAGCAATTAATTGATGAACTATAACCAACCTTAATAAATCTTTATTGTTAGGTTTTCTCTCATTAGGGTTTTGAAAATCCTTTATTCAATATGGCTTGTTTAATTTTTTTATTTTTATTTTTCCTTTTAAGAGTTTTAAATCAAACAAGTCCATCTCAATGCACATTCCTCTACCTTCTAAAATTCTTAACATTTGAAGTTAGTTCAAGTATTATAAATACGTATGCAATAAGATTTGTGTTATAGTAATTCAAGTATTATGAACATAGACAAATTATGTTATTTTCTAACTTGTAGAATTGTAATACAAGCTAAAAATTATGTGGTAATGTGGTATTGAATGACCAAATTTCTTGTTCTTGTAGCACATTTAGACAGATATTACCTAGTTTTTACTCTACTTGTTTGCGAAAAGTATTTGTTGCTCCTAAATTAACTGGTTATTGTTGTAAAGATTTGTAGTTGTATAGAAAATCATTAATTAATTCCTTTGAAGGTAGAAGAACTCCAAGATTGTCATCGGAGAGCATAGGAAGAGGAGAAAAGTTGAGAAAAAGGTGCATCATTTAGAGAAGGAAAACAAAAACTTGCAAGCTACATGGACAAGTCATGTAGATTTGATAATTGGTATTGTGGAGGTACAATAAGATTTGTTGGTAAAGGAGGAATTTTTTGCAAAGCTCCAACATGATTCTGGAGGAGAGAAGAGTTATTCAAGCAAAGGAGTCTAGCTACTATCAAGGAAATGCCCAAATTATGGGAAAAGCATGCATGGAAAAAAAATGCATCACACTTTCTTTCAATGGAATACTAGTTGAATACATCAACAATTGTGAGAAAGTATGTTGTTGGTCTTGAGATGTTTTTTGATTGTAAAAGGACACGACAATCCAACCAAGGGATGCTTGGGATTTTTTTCCAAAGGAAAGACCTCAATATGCAAGCTTCGAGAATAATGAAAATAAAATAGAGGGATAATTCTTTGGTGCAACCTAAGCAAGAATAAAATCAATACAAGAAAGGTGAAGATGTTTCCAAAATAACCTTTTGTCATGACAAATATTACTATTGATAACACTTGAAAATGCTTTACAAGCTTTAGGGCACCTTCAACCTAAATGATTGCCATCTAATAAGAAATCTTAGAATAAATGAGTTAAGGTGACATCATCTATGATTGTGAAACCTTAATGCTTTGTCTGCATGATTGAATCTAGTTAATCCTAATTCATATATTTGTTCTTAGATTCATGCCATCCACTTGGTGAGATCTCAACGATATTCCATGCATTCAAATTAGTTTATTTGACCATAAGGCTATGTTTTATTTTTTAAAAATCAATTGTAAAAGGTTTGAATTTTGAACGCACGTCAATGATGATTAAGGAAATTTACGGTTTTACATTGAACAAAATAAAAATCAAATTTTTACAAATTAGCAATTATCTATAAGGAATTAAATTGTAGGGAAGTAAGTCTTCCTTTTACTTTTCTATTTAGATTTTTTTAGGAACATGTCCAAATTTTTTGTCATCCCATTTTTTGTGTATTGATTCTTGTACCATGCCTAAACTGGCAATTTTTGGTGCATTGTGAACTTCAGATTGAGGTATAGGGTTAGGATGAAGTGGTTGGATACTGCAAGAAGTTGGGTCCACATATGGTGAAGTATTAAGCCAAAAAGATCTTTAAAGAAATAAAACTCATTTCATAAAAAAATGGGTATGCTTTTAGGTTTAGTCTTGAACCCAAATTTATACTTATACAAAATAGGAACTTGTTTAGAACGGGTACCTATTTCATATTAAACCTAGTACTTATTTCTAATTACATCATATTCCTACTTTTTTAAAATGAGTATTTGTTTTGGAGCCGTAGTGTCGTAAATTGTATACACGACCTAAGGTTTCCAATACTTAGCACCATTTTAGTGTTTGCTCACTATTCCATGTATCATAGAACTTTTGTTGTGCATTTAATTAATAAATATTTAAAATTTGAGTCCTCTCTTGATTTAAATTCTATGAGGGCCCTTAATTATAAGTGTGCCCATTTAATTATTTCATTTCAATCCTCACCACTTTCATATATAGGCCATGTTTTATTATGGGTGGCCTCTTATATTTATTTCAATTTTAAACCTTGAGTTCGAGTGCATTTTCGGAATCACCTATCCTAATTGACCCCCTACTCAAATTTGAGCCCAAAATTGTTGGTATAGGGTGAGTGGGTCAGTATAGGGCGAGTCAACTCGCTCAATACTACGTGATTTGAGCTCAAATTTGAATTGGAGAAAGGTCTTGGGTTTTCAATGGGATCCTTGAATCCCCATTAGTTTTCTTCGAGTTTTGAGATCCAAAATAGCTAGGTGAGGTATAAAAGCAATGCTACCTCCCTTATTTTGGTAAGAAGAAGAAGCTCTTTGAAGAAGGAGATCTCTAAGTAATCAAGAACTCGAGCTTTCAATCCAAGAAGCAATCAAGGCAATGTATTCACATTGATATTCATCGATTCAAGCATTACGCATGGAAGACAAGGAGTAATGTCTAGATCAAAGCATATGTGAAGACATTCATGTTCTTCCTATCTTAGATCCAAGGTCAAGACAACATCAAAGATCATTTTCAAATATCTTCATACAAAATTTGACATTACAAAGGTTTGTGAAGGTATTGCATCTTATCAAGCCTTTGCAACTAACAACACAATTCCATTTTCAAGCATTTCAATTCAATTTCAAGGTTAATTCCTAAACAAGGGTTTCACCGAGGGAAACCCCTTTTCCCCAACATATTTTCTATTTTTCGTGTGCAGGTAATTGGTAGTGTAGTTGTAGTGATAGATATAGGATGGTTTGACAGAGATCTATAGTAAACTAAAGTTTCATCAGATTTTGGTATAAGGTGAGTTGACTCACCATTTTGGAATGCAACTTAGGTCACAAGCCAATCATTGTTTTGGTTTTTCAAATATATTTTAAAAATTGGATTTACAATCTGTATCTATTTGCATGCTCAAATACTTAATCTCCCCTCCCAACCTTGCATTTCCATTTTGCAGTAATCTTTTAACTCAACAATGAAGGAATCCTTGCATTCTCTTAGCGCTTGAGCCTCCTCAAGCCTACTAGATCAACCTTCCTTCTAATGTGATGAAAGAAGAAATGTGTGAGCTTCTTAGTTTGTCCATTCATCATAGTGATTTCCCCTCACCATCATCTTTATTTTTCTTTCATTTCATTTTGGTGAACTTGACCCGTCTGACACTCCCTCTATTTTTTATTTGTATGCTTAAATCTAGTTTGTATGCATATCTTGCTCATGATTTGGATGATTAGATTTGATGAAATTCATTAGGTTATATGTGCAATTATGCATCAAATTTGTCATTCATATTAAAGATTTGTTTTGCATCAACTTAATTTATCCGTTCATGTTAGATCTTATTTGCATTATTACTTTTATGCAATGTTTTAATGACAAAGATGTTAGAAATTTGCATTGTTTAGACATTCCTTTCCCGCCTTTCTTTGTCTATGAGTTTCATAACCTTGAGCCCTACACATAACATCCCTGAGAAGAAGTTGTAGACTTATGAGTTCCCTCAAAGGTGTAGATCCTAAGTCCTCTAATGTACTCCATTGGAATATAGGTGATACCTCTATGCCTACTAATGACATACCTAACATTGTTGACAATCACCCTTCTCATACTTCACATGATGAGGATGACTCCAACATAAGAGTGTCTCCTAGCCAAATGGAAAAGCTTGTTGATGATTTGGAAAAGCTTGAACATTGGATGGGTCAAGAACATTTTGATAGTGAGACCATCCCCTTGATAGGAGGGTTGAGAATAATGGTTTGAAATGATGAATATGTGTTGACTTATTGCGTGGTATATCTCAAATCATTGATAGTAATCTCATGTCTATGAAACAATGCGCTCAAACTCTTAATCTTTTCAATCTTAATATCAATGTTGACAATTCCATTCCTATTCCAACATCCTTACCTAATGTGCCTACCTACACTCCACTCATCATTACTACATCTATCTAAAACGTCAACTCTACACATGTTAGTCTTGGAGGGATTTTTAATCCTAACATACCTCCTCTTGTGAGTGTTCCATGTATTTCCCAACCATCATTCATACCTACTTACCATAATGTCCCATTATCATATTCCAATGCTCCATCCATTTCTCATAATATTTCACATCCTTCATTATCCAACATGTCTAATACCAATATATCCGCTAAAGCAACCATTAACAACCTTACCCAAAGTGTTTCATCTTTGCAACAACTTGCTTCCATAAACCAATCCAAAATATAACATTCCTACTTGTGATATTGCTAGCCCATTATCCCATGACATCTTTTGTGCCATTATCGCTCAATACATGGAAATACCTACATTGGAGACATACAGGAAAAGGTGATCCCTTGACTCATGTTTAGAAATTTTAAACCTCGTGTAGTGACTTTTCTAACGATCATGAACTTATGGATAAATTGTCTAATGAGACTTTTAGAGATACAACCTTATAATGGTTTTGTTCTTTACTCCCTTATTCTATTGATTCATTTCAAAAACTTGTTAATGCTTTCATTCAAAATTTTCAAAATAATATAGTCTTCAATTTTTTTTAACTATTTTAATTCATTGTAAGCAAGGTGTTAAGGAAAAAGCGACTGATTTTATTGGTAGATTCAACATTTGCATGCTCAAATTTCTTTTCATATGTCTGATATGGATGTTTAAAGAATTTTCATTTCTAATTTACAAAAGACATTAGAGAAGTTTTTTGTTTTTTGAGTTTACCTCTTTTACCCAATTATGTGCAGTGCTCCATAAATATCAGCTTCAAGTGAGCTAGTTTGAGTCATCCATTCTAATGGCTCTGATTGATAAGAATGATGCCTCTCAACAATCTTCCCAAAAGTTCCAAAATCCCAACAAAGCTTTTATCAAGGT
This sequence comes from Thuja plicata, assembly GCA_018584345.1. Lineage (NCBI taxonomy): Eukaryota > Viridiplantae > Streptophyta > Pinopsida > Cupressales > Cupressaceae > Thuja > Thuja plicata. Next base: position 767,537 of record MU226422.1, on the reverse strand, counting down.
CAATAATTACTCCAACAATATTGATGCACAAGCGGTAGTTTCAACATCAAGTGTGGCTGCTTTGTCATCTATTTTCAAACCATCTTGTAATTTTATAGTTCTTTTGGAATCTTTGTATAATGCAATGTTAAAGTTGCTTAATGCTAATATTTTGAAACTTCCTCCTGTTAAATCTACTGACCATTCCAAATCATTGCCAACTTCCCATGATCCCAAAGCTTTTTGCCAATACCATCGTCGATCTAGCCATGATACTGAGAAGTGTTATCGTTTGAAACATATTATGCAAGACCTCATAGATTCCAATACTATAGTTATTGAGGGTGTGAGTGACAAGTAAACAAATCTGTTGCATTCCCAAACCAAAACTTGCAAATCTATACCATTCTTTTGCCTTCCCATTCTACTAACATCGTTGAACAAACCAATTAATTGCCTTCTTCTACCAATATTTTTGTGCCTAGTAAACCTGGCCCTATAGAGGTTGATGCTACGTGTAGTGTGGCCAACAATGTTGTTAATCTCATCGATCAATCCAAACCCAAACCCTAGACTAAACTTGATCTTTGTTTTACACTTGATTCTAAAGAGACTATTAAGGCACCCGATGATCCTCTTTACATTTTCGCAAAAAATAGTGATAAGTTTTCTCCAGGAGCGCTTAATGATCCTACTTGTATGGTGAATGTTGTAACTGAGGAACAACTCTTCACAAGACAATTCCATCAACGCTCATATGAGAAATCTGATGCGATGATTAAGACTTGCAATGGTCTTACTTTTTGTACCCATGGTTCTATTACCCTTCCCATTGAAGTTGGTAAAAAGTGCCTAGATGTCACCTTTGTTGTCATCCCACCTTTTCACCAATTCCAAGTGAGACTTGGACTTTCTTGGCTCACTTCCATGCAAACTATTGCTTCTCCTATTCATAAGTGTCTTAAGTTTCCCCATAATGGAGAAATCATCATGATCAATAACAATCTGTATCAACCTTTAGTGAGTCACTAGAATTTTTACCTTGACTTCTTTTGGCCTTAAATTTCTCAACTAGTTCAACCTCGCCTAGACCATTTCTTCCTATCTTACCAAATGTACAAACATGAATTGATTTATAAATTGAGCAATCTTAAGGTTGTCCCTTCTTGTCCCAGACTCGGCTCCTTACCACATCTTTCATTCCTCCTATTTATGCTTGTGATCCACCTCCTATATTCTACATCCTTTATCTCTCAACCTAGTGAGGTTCCTTTCAATCCCCTTATTGAGGAAGAAATGGAGCCCACATTCTTTGATCATAAACCTTCCCAAATATCAAACAATACTAATCGCAACCATTGTGCTTGTGACCTCTACCATAGTCGTCATGCTAAGGCCTGCGAGCTTGCTTCCTAAACTAATTCCTCCCTAAGACACCTCATGATACTTTGATTTCCTTTGACCAACCTATGCATAGCCCAAGTGAGGAAGCCAATCTTAAGAAAATTAAATTGTATACACATGATAATGGTTCTTTTCATATTAAGGATCTTATTGTGTTTAATTTAGATGATGAAGATATTCTTGATGATGATACTAACAATGTTAATGATGCAAATGATATTAATCCTAATGATTCTAATGATATGTATGAGGTTGTTGAAATTTAATTATAAATTATCTTCAAGATTTTCCAACACATTAACTCTCACTCCTTGTGACAAATAAAGTGATTCATTATTTGAGCATGGTCCTTGTTTGGAACTTGCAGTAGCTCCATCTAACATGCTCAACTTGGCTCCTCTCGTAGGTTGTCTACCTTCCCTACATAATGTTCAACAAGAAGAGTTGGAGGGTGATACAGTTGAATAGCTCCTCTTGTGTGGGATTCTTTTTTTGTGTTTGCTTGTTCGTAATGTGCTTCCCCCGTAATGTGTTGCTTGTTATATGTTATTATTTTAGATTTGTTTAGATGACCCTTGTTACTCCATTGACGCAAGGTGATAAAGAGATCAAAATTGTCGTGACATTCTTCTATTTGTATCTCAATTCTTCTATATGTTGTTCATATGTTATGTTGTACATGCGCTATTGTTGTAAATGTGCCTTTGTGTTGTCTACTTGGGGACGATGCAAATCGGTAGCAACCATCTATTTTTTTAGTTTTTGTAATGTTGATCCAAAAAAAACTTGTGTTTGTTTATGTTATGCGCTCTTCTTCCATTGTGCTCATAATTCTATTACATTTGGGGGACAAGGTCAATTTATTATGATTATTCTTGATATACATGAGTTATCACATGCATAATGACCCCAGAGTTAGTAAATCCCTTTGTGCTTTTTTTATCATGTGTTCATTTCCCTTGATTTGTCTTTGTCTGGGGGATATCATAGTGGAAACATGCTTGTCTTTTGAATGCATGTATATTATATATTAAAGTCATGGCTCCCATTAAGGCGTACACAATTGCTTAAACATGGGGGCATACACTCTGCCCTTTGTTATACATTATGCACACCCACAAATCAAATTTTGCAACTTACTTAGCAAAATTTGGCTTTTACTTTGTAATCTCTTCTTAGAATATTCCTTTGGAGACAAGGCTTTCCTTGGGGAAATCCTTTTTCTCCATTCCATAGGTGGATTTCTTTGGAGACAATGCTTTCTTTGGGGCAATCCCTTTTACACCATTTGTTTTAGCAGGATTTCCTTGCATACAATGCTTTGCTTGGTTATCCTTGGGATGGGTTGACTAGCATAACTTAGCTTGCTAGACCATCAACTCCATCTTTTACATCTCTCTCTCTCTCTCTCTCTCTCTCTCTCTCTCTCTCTCTCTCTCATGACCCATAATAAGTTTAACTTTACTAGGCTAGTATGGTTATGTTTTATCTTTTCTCTCTCTTCATGTGGATGTTCTTTTGTCTTGGTTTTAGACTAGTAAGAACATATGTCACTTGGGGGCTTGGTGTTTCCTTATTTCATTTGCCTTGATAAAAGTTCTTTCCTATTCTTTGATCTACTTATCGTGAGTATGTGTGTAGCCTCATACTTCTACTAAAGTGGGGTCTAAATGTATCATTATAACTTGTACACACTACCTAAGGTGTGCAATTCCACACTTAATTATCACCCAATTTAGTGTGTGCTTGCTCTTTCATGCGTCATAGGACTTTTGATATGCATTTAACCAATAAATATTTAAAATATGAGCCCTCTCTTGATTTAATTTATATAAGGACTTTTAATTCTAGGTGTGCCCCTTTAATTATTTCAGTTCATTCATCACCACTTGAATACATAGGTCCTATTTTATTATGGGTGGCCTCTTTTATTTATCCAGATATCAAACCTTTATTTTGTGTGCGTTTTTGGAATCCTCAAGTCGAAATTGACCCCCGACTCAAATTCGAGCCCAAAATTGTTAGTATAGGGCGAGTGAGTTAGTATAGGGGGTGTCAACTTGCCCCATACTCCATGATTTGGGCCAAAATTTGAATTGGAGAAAAGTCTTAGATTTTAAGTGGGATCCTTAAATCTTCGTTAGTTTTATATGAGTTTTGAGCTCCAAAATGGCTAGGTGCGGTATAAAAGAAATGCTACCTCCCTCATTTTGGTAAGAAGAAGAAGCTCTTTGAGAAGGAGATCTCTGAGCAACCAAACACCCAAGCTTTCAATCCAAAGAGAAATGAAGGCAACATATTCACATTGATATTCATACATTCAAGCATCAAGCATGAAAGACAAGGAATAATGTCTAGATCAAAGCATATGTGAAGGAATCCATGTTCTTTCTATCTTATATCCAAGGTCAAGACAATATCAAAGATAATTTTCGAGCATCTTCATAAGCAATTCGACATTACAAAGGCTTGTGAAGGTATTGCATCTTATCAAGCCTCTACTACTACAACATGCTTCCAACTTTCAAGTATTTTAATTCAATTTCAAGGTTAATTCTTAAATTGGTGTTTAACCAAGGTAAACCCATTTTGCTCGACATCTTTCTCATTTTGTGTGTGCAGGTGACATGCGACACAATTGCAGAGATAATTACAGGTTGGTTTGGTAGAGAGCTATAGTTGACTAAAGTTTCATCATATTCTATCTAGTATAAGGCAAGTTGACTTGCCCTTAACTTCCTACTTGCATTTGACCCTCAGAGGCGCCCCATACCTGCTATTTTGGACTGCAACATAGAGCATATGCCAATTGTTGTTTTGGTTTTTTAGATATGTTTTCAGAATAAAATTTATAGTCTATATTTATCTGCATGCTTAAATCCTTCATCTTCCCTCCCAATCTTGCGTTTTCATTTTGCATAGTCATCTCTCAACTCAATAGTGAAGGAATTCTTGCATCCTCTTAGTGCTTGAGCCTCATCGAGCTAGTTGACCGACCTTCCTTCCAATGTGATGAAAGAAAGGAGTGTGCTTCTTAGTTTGTCCATTCATCCTAGTGATTGCCCCTCACATCCATCTTTTCCATTTTTCTTTCATTATAGGAGCATAAATATAATTCATAAAATTTAAAGATTAAAACAATTGCACTTGCCTTTGTTTTTGTCTTCAAAACCCACCCCTTTGTTCTGGACGTGCCAGTATAATTTCATGAAAATGATAAAAGAAAAACTAAATTTGGCAATATGGCTAATGACTTCATTTTTTTTCTTTTGAAATTAAAACCCAATAAATGAAGATGTCTAGTCTTCAAATATGTAAATTTTTTAATGATTGGACTAGTTTTTCTATAAATTGATTTTTGAGGAATCTAGTCCATAAACTTGAAATGTTAGGGGTTCGTATTTTTTACATAACTTCTAATTTTTTAATTTTCTTTTAAAAAATTATGTCATCATTTGGAAAAATTATTTTAAAAAAATAATCCTCAAACTTCATTATAATGCACATATTTTCTTAAAAGAAATCGGAAAAATACTTTTGAGTTGAATTATGCTTGATGTACACGTACATGTTATGTAAAAATTTACTTTTAAAAGGTGATTTTTCTACATGCCTATTAAAAATTTACTTGTATAATCTCACTATTAGAAGTAATTAGTAATTACATATTTGAAAACTAGACTCAAATTGTTACATTTTGTATTTTTTAAAATTTAATAATATTCTATGTTTGAGTGCTTCAATTTTTTACTCAAGTGTGAAAAAAATATTCAAGAAAAAACACTTCCACCTTTTGGCCAAAAAGTGAACCCAACTTCTTGCACTTGTCCTGCTCCCATTATTTTATTGAACATGGATGTGATTTTGAAGCTGACATATGAGAGTTGTATTTAGGAGATAATTAAGGAAATTATTTGGGTAATGAGGGAATCAAGAGGTAAGTTAACAACATACTTGAGCTCTTGTTTAAGCTTAAGATGATTGGCCAAGGACATTGCCATGCTCAGATAGACTTGGTGGATGTCAGTTGAGTACTCCTTTCATTTTGAAATGAATATTTGTACTTGGATTGCGAAGGAAAAACTTCATGCTAGTACGACATGACACTTTTTGTCCCCCTCTAGTATCCTAATCCTTGCTACTATTAGAGATTGTATCCTACATGACCATTTGTAGTAATATGTGTGTAAGTGGATGATACATTGATTGCAATCACGTTCATACTAGTGTTGTATGCTCATTGTCAACAAGTGTATGCTACATAGGTGGACCATCTCTTATTTTTATTATTTTTATGTATTCCTTTTATGCATGTTTATGCTTTGATTAGTTGATTATTCTTATTGGTATCTATGTCATGATGACTTAGCTTAATTCTTATGAAATGGATGTTACAATTGATTTCTTATTTGTTGGTGTATGTGTGATCCCCATTTCCTTGTTTTGTGTGAATGTATGTACTTGTACCCAAGTGATTATATCCCAACACAATGGTTTGGACCTACATGTGCCACATGGTTGGGTGGTGGGGAATTATCCATCTTCAAGGAGCTTGTCCAAGGATGCGCAAGTGGGACTCTTCTAATTCTTTCCTTCAAATTTCTCATTATTTCTATATCTTGTATAATATATATATTTTATGACATTTGTGTCCTTCCATGTGATTTCATTATTATATTGAAATATATTTTGTAGATGAATTGTAAACAATCCAGATGTGGTGATAATGAGTTTTCTTTTTTGTTGTGTTTTGACATTAGTGTCAAACACACCTTATTGTACATGCTTTTCATGATTATTGATATGATAGATAAAATGAAATTACAAAATATTTGGATTTGGGTTTAAAATTAGTTTTAGATATGATTAAAAAACTCATCATGGCGACTTGGAATGTGTGTTGTATCCATTTTTATAGTCTTATGTTTGAGTGTGAAAACCATCTCAATTTTGGTATCATTTTGGGTACTCCTTATGGCTAGAGGGTGAGACATGCTTGTTAGGAATATTCCCATTCATCCCATGTGTCCTTGAAATTTTTTTGGAGTCCATCGTAGACCTTCCAATCCTTTGGCAACATCTCTTTTGTCTATGTGTGGGTTAGAGATTAAGTGTGGTTGTTCGCCTTAGACTCCTAATCCTTTTCAATAATTTTGGAGTTTGTGTGTTGTACTTTATCTTTGTGAGTCTTGGGAGCTATCCCTTGGTATGGGACCTAGAAACAATAAATTTTACACTCTTCAGATCAATAGTGAAAATATGACTACAACACAATTTTTTGACTTAAACATATTTTTTAGACTCTATTACATTTTGAAGACTTGAACAAACTTACGAGGCACTTGAGTAATTCTGCTAGTGTCATTTTTAGGTGATAGTGTCCTCTTGGCATGGTAGTGTACTTTCTAGGTGCTAGCATCCTCTTGGTGCACTAGTGTACTTGTTAGGCATTCTAGCTCTAGGATACATAATTTCCTATTTCATTGGAGAACATGTATTTTTAAGAATTTCTCTAGGAAACTTTGTATACAAAAGTTTTTCCCCTTCGCCTTGTGAGTCTTCCCATATTGACACTTGGTTGACATGTGTTCTGGATTATAATATATTTCATCTCTTGGATTGGGAAGTGTGCCTTTATATGTGTATCATCCTAAAAAGTAAGCTCACCCTTAATTAGGTGCATATTTTAGCCCCATTTTAGTATGTATGGGTTGCCACATTGATTTCACATTCTCCTAATGCTCATTGGACCTTAAAATTAATATTATAAGTCTTATATTGATTTAATTTATTCAAATCAAGAGGTCAACCCTTGTTTTTACGTGTGCTCCTATATTTTCCTCCAATCAAATAATTCATTTCATCACCTAGGCCTTGTGTCCTTATTTGTGGCCTGTGTGACCTATCTCATCCCTAGAATGAGTTGTACTCATAAATCCCACATCTAACCTATATTCTTGGCACCCTAACCAAATTTGGACTCATTCTCCAATATACATGTCTCCATTGGCAACATATCCCTGAGGATTAGGGCCCAAATTTTGCTCGGAGATCCTTGCCAGGGTATTATGGAGTCGTTAGACACAGGTTATGGAGTCCTTTTATGGAGTAGGAATAGGTTATGGAGTCGGACATGATCTAGGCAGATCCGGAATAGTTGGATGATCCATGAAAATTTTAGTCAAAAACACCAGGGATAAGTCGTCAATGTCGTCATGTCTCATGTTCATGTCGCCATTGCTGACATGTACCCTGGATTTTGAGCCTAGATTTGGCAAGAAGCTAGGTTACATTCTCTGGGTCTCAGATGTGTAGTTACATGTCATTCTGAGACTCAGACATTCGGTAATTCAGATTTGAAAACTCACTTCTCCTATTTCATTTCCAGGTGCATTCAAATTCTTCTCAATCCCCTTTTAAATTAGTTTTATCAATTAGATTAGTTAGATATGTTCTTATTTAGTCTCTTGCATATAAATATCATTCCTCTCTTTCTCAATTTTAAGCAACAAAGGAATAAAAACCCTTCAAGCACATATATTGCATTGGCATCTTTCTTACTAAATGATGTTAATCATATTTGTCTTGAGGTAGTTTTGTATTCCAATGTGTCACAAGAATTGGGGAAAATAGCTCTTTTATGTCATCCCCATTTTCTATTGTACAATATGAAAGAAATTGTTGTCATTCTATATTTTAGAGGACTTGTACCTCATAGTGGTGTAAACTATTATGCATCTTTGACATATTTTGGGCTGTGCTTGGTTGGGGATTTTTTCCTCCTTTTCTTTCTAGGGAATAGTGGTTATTACGCCGTAGGCATTTCCATCTGAGAGAGCCCAGACTAAAGTTTCCAATCTAACGGTGGGAAATCATGGAGACAGAATGACTACAATTGAAGTAATCAGAAGCGTTCGTCAATTTTTGCCACTTTACACGTCAAGCTTGGTGGATAATCATGCAGACAGAATGACTACCATTGCAACGATTTGAAGCATAGATCATTCTCACATTTTCACGGTAAGAAACGCTGCCTCCACCATCCTTCATTCATCACATTTACCATCCGCGTGGGGGCTCCATTTCTGACAACTGACCTCCCTCTCTACAATTTCTCTATCTGATTACGTGAAACGAACCACCTCCTTTGAGTAGCACACCCTTGAATTTCTGTTACAGAGGGAGAATTAAGCATTTCAGACGAGCCACTGAGAGGGTTGAAAAGGGACTTATCAATATCCTCCCCTTCCTTGGGCTCAATTTCAATTTGGTGGAGAAATTAGGAAATCTCAGAATATCCATCAATCCCCTTGGCTGCTAGATGGTTGATCACATGGAAACTAATTTTGATTAATAACCATGAAGCCTTCTAAAAAATGTTGAATATCCATTTCATAGAATCACCCAACATTGCAGAACACAGTCAATCTCCTCTTCGCCCCTATCATGGCAGGAGTGCTAACATTGAGAATATAGCCCATGGTAGTTTCACTGTTATAGCTCAAGCATGCTACATCAAGAATGCCCACGGGGCTTTGAGGAATGGAAAATGATAATGACCCATATTGCTGCACTTCTTAGACCTCTATACACTTTCCCTCTTAACAAACTGCTCTTGCATAACATAATAACAACTATATATTCTTTCCAGAAAACTCATTCAAAAGTCCTTATTTTAGAACAAATCGGATATAAAAAATCTCGAACCAAAGGCATGCATTAGATGGGAAAGACAAACCACATTATCCAAAATCTTAGAGCACGACAATGACCTCTTGAAGTCCACTGCCATGGAAGGCATCACTTCTTTAGCTACAGACCACAACCACCATTCTAGGAAAAAATATTTTTCAACTTTAATTACAGAATGACAAGGACTTTCCATTACATGCACCCTCTACCATCTTAATAATACTAGCAACCTTATTAAATGTGGCACTTAGTCCACTACAATAAAAATATACGTGGCAGAACTTTTTGTAATTGCATGACAAATGCAATAAAAAGTGTGCTCAACATATTACCTAGCTCCGCTTTTAAAGCCAAAAAATATCGCCAAATGTAACTGCTGATTTTGAATGCTGAGATATGCCTAAACATAGGTTAGTAAAGCGACGTTGTAAATTTAAAATATCTAACTATAAAGAAATGTTTTGTGAGAATTTTTTCCTTTTTATATTAATTATTCTGATGGATAACTTTAGTTTTTATTTTCACTAATATTAACGCCTCAACACTCACTCTGTCTCATCTTGTTAATACGGTAATGATAAATTAATGGTAATGATAAATAAATAAAATATAATCTAATACTTATTAAAATTTAACAAGCTTTTATTTAGTTAAGTATGCTATAGAAAAATAATACTATGAAACTAAAAATAAAAAATTCTAATATATTATACCGCTTCAAAATAAATTAAAAACTGTATTATTTAGTTAAGTAAGCACATTTGAGGGCCCACTTACGCTGTGAAGACGTGACAAATTTAAAATATGTTTTCAATCTGTGCTTTTTCCCTCATGGTATTTGACACTCACTAGTAAATTTTAGCCCTATTTTCGACAATGATTTGTCGTAATTTAGACAGCAATTGGTCTATAAAACGACGACTACTGTCGTCGGTCTTTTTTGCGTCGATTTTACGTCACACTAGACTGTCGTCGGTATTTCGACACCAATATGGTGGATTTATCGACGGAAGATGCGTTGAAATTTTTGGTCCAGCCTGGACCCTGCTTTCCACCGAGGCGACCAACGTCAGTCTAAATGTCGACGAACTCTGCTCGATGAAGGCGTCGAGACTATAGCATCGATGTCGAAAAGCTAAGTGTCGTGTGTCGAAATTGTGACACACAATGGTTGATTATGTTGTCGATTGTATAACATCGGCGTCGATATGCTTAGTGTCGTGTGTCGAAAGTGCGACGAACAATGGTTGATCATGTCGTTGATTGTATAGCATCAGCGTCGATATGCTCAGTGCCTTGTGTCAAAATTTGGACAACCTATGCCATTTAAATTTTTTTTTTTTTATATTATCGTATAAAATATGTATGAGACTCTTGCTGTTGGGATTAGTGTTCACCTTTTCCATTTATAACCACACTGCATTAATATTGCAAGAGGAGAAATGGCCAGGTTCATTTAGGTGTAATGGGCATCTTATCCCAATGTAGTGATTCTTGTTTAATGTGTATGTGACATACTTTGTATCCTTCTGAGCTTTTCTTAGTGCGTGTATCCTTTCTGGGCCAGCATGACCACTCGTGGTAATTTGTTGTGTGGTTGGATCCACTATAGATCCAATATACAAGTTTTTATAGATCAAGTTTTATGAAAATGATTTAAACAAAGCATTTTCATTGTATTGTATATTCACAGCCTCAAGAAAAATCAAACTGACTAATAAAGCTTCGTTTACCTACAGATTTGTGTGCTTGTCTGAGTTTGATATGCAGATCTGCGTATCAAACTCAGACAAGCACACAAATCTGTAAGTAAATGTTGATTAAATATTTTATTTTTAATAGCTGTTTAAAAGGCTATTTAAATGTTTTGACGGTTTGATAAGAACAAAATTGGTATTCATCACAATGGCGTGTCTCATCATCACAATTAATCCACCTTAAACAATTAAATATGTTTTCTTGTATTAAATATTCATTAATCAAAATTTGAATAGAAAATGTATACCTTGAGTACTACAATTCACATTAGAATCGATCGATGCCTCCATCGTGCTCGGCCGGTGCAGTATCAATATCGGCAGGTTTCATTCCAATGTAAATAAAATAGATGTAGATTTAGATGACGATATTGTAGAAATCCCTAATTCACAGTCTATCGTTTGTTCTATGAAACACTAAATTAGGGATTTCTGCGATATCCTTATCTGTATCTACAGCTATTGCCTATGATGTTGCAGGTGCTTTTCCCCTCTTTGATATTTATCTTCAGGTGTCCACACTCGTTCTGTTGGTTGTTGCCAGCTTCTCTTTGTTTCGAGAATAGTTTAACATTCTTTGAGAAACATAATTGTAGGCATCATGGTCACATTTTTTTGGAGACAATGTAATTGAGTGGTATACCCAGACGAT
>MU226422.1:727690-741693 GCA_018584345.1 Thuja plicata | reverse complement strand
CAAAGAAAAATGCCATAACTATGAAATGACAACATTGAATTCAATCCAAATTTCTTGCAAAGGAACTTTCAAGAAGCTCCCACAAAAAAAAAACTTTAATAGCGAACCCTTGGCAGAAAGGATTAATAGTTACATAGAGAAAAGATTCAAAGACTACATTAGATCCACGCAAAATCTGTAGGGGAACTCTATGATAACAATAATTTTACAAAGATTAGCAAAAATGGAGTGTGTGCCCCTTACCTGTTGTGCAAAATCGCAGCACACGAACCCGTCTCCTCCCGCCAAAAGCACTTCGGCACACGAAATCGATCGCAGGCAATGAAAATTGTGTGTCACACTATTCTTTTTTTTTCTATATAATCCCGTGTTTGTCGATATTTCGACATTTCTTCTTAAACTTAATATATGTCGATATTTCGACATTTTCGGGAGCATAAACCAAAAAAAAAGAGTTTTACAAGCCAAATTGGCCTGCCGTCGAAAAGTTTGGTCTAAAATATAGGCCTAATGTACTAGTGACTCTTTTCACATTTTACTTTTACTTATTTATATTGTGTTTATTGTTCTATATTAATGTTTCGAAATTAAATTTAAAATAATGTAGATAATTATATTAATATAAAAAATTATTTATAAAATATATATACATACATATTATTTATATTTTGTTATAATATTTTTACACAATCATATATAAAATAAATTCACACTTTTTTTAAAAATTTATTAACTATTATAGATAGTTGAAATAAGAATATTGCTTTTTATTAAAAATATATATGATTTTAACTCAACAATACATTGAAATTAAATTGAGATCAATATTTCATTTATATACAATAATTTAGGTATTTAAAAGAAAAAAAATGAAATAATTTTGTTTCTATATTTTGATAAAAGATGGATTTTAAAATTTCATTTTGACTAAGAAATTCTTTAATAATATTTGTAAAAAATATTAATTTGAATAATATTAATTTTTTATTAATATTATAGTTTAAAAGAAAAATATATCTATTTAATTAATTCAAATTAAAAAAAATTTAATTTTCCATTTCATTGTTAAAATGTTTCATTATAGTAGACATTGGTACCTTTAAATCTATATTTCATTATTTTTAAATCAATGAATGTCTTCGTAGCCTATAAGCCTTGAGTCGGCTTTGCAACGTCCAATCTATGCAGACTTAAAGGTATAAGAAAAGGTTCATGGAGAGATGGATGGATAGAGAGAGGGAGATGTGTCTAGATGGAGTGATAATGTGTGTGTGTGTGTGTGTGTGTGTGTGTGTGTAGAGATAGGGTGTGTGTGCGTGTGTGTGTGTGTGGAGAGATAGGGTGTGTGTGCGTGTGAGGAGGGAGAGATAGGGATAGAAAGAGGGAGGGGTGTAGAATAAAGAGCAATATATAGTGTAAGGATATAGAGAGAGGTGTGGAGAGAGAGAGAGAGAGAGAGAGAGAGAGAGAGAGAGAGAGAGAGAGAGAGAGAGCATATGGAAGATGGAAATATATAAATAATAGAGAATGAGAGAGGGAGAAATATACAGATAAAGATATAAGTAGAAAGTAATAGAGAGAGGTAGAAAGGGGGAGATATATAGGCATAGAGAGTGATAGAGAGATGACAAGGTAAAGATACATATAGAGCAAGAGATGAGAGAAGAAATATAGAGATGTAAAGATTAAAAGGTATAAGAAGGGGGTGATGGAGAGAGATGGTTGGATAGAGATATAGATGAATATAAAGTGAGAGGATGGGGAAAAATAGATAGAGAGTTAGAGACAGATCAAGAAGTAAAGATAGAAAGAGATCTAGGGAGATACAGAGGGAGACAGAGAGGGAGAGATAGAGAGGAATAATTATAAAGCTATATAGATGGTGAGGTATATTGCTACAAAGGGACAAATACTTAAATGCCCTTTCCATGACTCTACGACGTCCCCATTGCACACTAAGGTGCGATTTCTAGTTCTAACTAGTCGAGGTATGTTATCTCCTTGTTGATTTTTCTCTTGCTTAGTTTTTCATCATTTTCTAAGTGTCATTATATGTGTGTAGAAGGTTGGACTCAAGTATATGGTTCCATCATCCTACTATTTTATTATTTTCACACGAAAACATGATCGTGGATTAATACTTGACCATTGTTGTGGTTTTGTTCCACTCTCTTGTAGGTATATCATGGTGACTTTGTCACTTAGTGGTTAGTCTTCCATTCGTGTCACCTTGCTTAGAGAAATGGTGATGCTTATTGTGCGTTGGGGAGTTTGACACATTATTCATGTGGTGACATGTCATTGTTGTATAATGAATGATGAAGTTGTTTCATGTAGTTCTTTCAAACAAACAATAGTTAAATTGGCTAATATCCTAGATGTGTGGTGGGGTATTACACTTCTCATGAGTTTTTTTATCATTTTTATATTACCTAAGATCTTTGAAAATAACATCTTTTAATTTTAAAACTTTTAATGCTACTATATATTGGAAAGCTTATAATACTTAATCTTCTCACTGTAGATCAATAAAAACCACTTGTTAGCCCTAAAATCAAGCTTATAATATCTTTTCTTATGAACATGAACATATTTTTCATTGCCCAAAACTATGTAATAAGAAAACAATAATTTTTATCATGCAATACATCATAAGGTGTTTTGTCAATTTAGAGTAGAAGTAAGAGACTTGTTAATAAGGTAACAAGTAGTGTGAACTTATTGAACAATTTTTTTTGTTCAATCTGCGCACTACTTAACATGCTTCTAAATCTATATATTACTCCAAGTATTGATTGTCTAACAATCTTTACATGCCCACAATAAACATCAAAATTTATGGAGTGAAACTCACAACCATTCACCTTTTCAGTACCCCTAGTTTCCTATTTGTTTATTCATCAAAAAGTATTTTAAACTCTTTAAATATAGAAAATGCTATAGACTCGTTCCTCAAAAGGTAATCCCGTGTATATCTAGAAAAGTCATTAATAAAGGAAACACTACAGAGATATTTTCTAATTAAAGGCCTATCCACATCACCAAATGCATAACTATGAATCACTTCCAAATTTTATTTAGTTGTAGAAGTCATGTTAGAAAAAATAAGAACACGAATAACTTGATCATTATAGGATTTATCCATAAAAGAACCATAATTGATATTTTTCTTTTTCTTAAATTAGTTTTTGAAAATACCCCCATTTTCCATAGTTCGAAAACCTCAATCTACTCTTACTAGGGATCTCAAACCTTCCCTTAGACTCAGATATATCCTTATCACCTTTCTTCTTGTCATTACTTCCATCTTTAGATCTTCCTCACATATGCAATGCATTTTTTAGACTCTTTTGAATTCCTTTTCCTCATTTTCCCTATGAGTAAGGTGTCATTCATGGCATCCAAATTTGGATATGTTGAAGAAGCTTTGAGTGAAAAAATCATATTAGAATAATATTCAAGCAACAAACATAACAACAAAATACACTTATCCTTTTATCCTATTTTCACACCAATTGACTATAACTAACTCAATTTAAATTAAAATCATTTAAAGGTTTTACAATTGCATCCACATCTTCCAAAGTAAATAAAAAAACTATATAAAAGTAATAGGCTAAGGCCAATTTATTTTATTAATTTTAACCTATTTTACAACTCGACTCAATAGGGGCACCGATAGGAAAGAGCTGGGCGGGGAAAACCTTTGGTCTTACCCCCCAAAAAAATGAATCTCTAGTTAACAAAAAACATCTCATTTTGTAAATACGGGGTGTCGTGAGGATTTAATTTTTCCTCATACTACATGCTGAGCAATAGAATAGAGTACAAGATATTTATAAAACAAATTC
The DNA here is from genome assembly GCA_018584345.1 of Thuja plicata. Taxonomy (NCBI): domain Eukaryota; kingdom Viridiplantae; phylum Streptophyta; class Pinopsida; order Cupressales; family Cupressaceae; genus Thuja; species Thuja plicata. Next base: position 737,842 of record MU226422.1, on the reverse strand, counting down.
TTCTGCTATTTGTAAACTGTCCATTCTTCTTGGTTATCTCTTAAGATCTTGTGTTGTTTACTTCATTTGGGATCCTTTATCGTGCATTTTATGTAAACCACACAATCTTCCTTGCCAAACTGATTAGTAACCATACAATTCATTTATTAAATGTTTATTCCTAGTAAGAAGTCTAACATATTCAATATAAGGAAAACAAATGCTCTTCAATAGGAGAAACCATCCCACACTTATAAGAGCACTTCTCAGATTATGCTAATGTTGAAAATATATAGAAAAAATCTCAAAGATATACTAGAATATGCATCAACTTTTATCCAAATTAAATAAAAGTCCTTTTAACTAGTTCCTTTATGTTAAAAGCATACATTCCTTCCAAACATACCTCATTACTGTTACTCAGAATGTGAATAGGTAATGAACTACAAAGAAAGAATAAACATATACATGCCTTTCCTTACACTAGTTCTATAAGTAATAGCGAATCTATATCTGTATATTGTAGGTGAATGTACATACATACATACATACACACACACATACATACATATATACACACACATGTATAAATATATATGTGTGTGTGTGTGTGTGTGTGTGTGTGTATTCTGAGACATTAGTGGCTTCTAAATGCCTCTACACTGAAGTGGTCAAATATGAAGGATCCCAAGGCTATAATATCAAACTGAAACTCCATTTCAATGCCAATGTGTAAGAAAAACCAAGTATACAAGCCAATAATAATCTCCTTGAAGTCATAATAGTGTGGACTAAAGGAAGGGTATCCCTATTCATACCACAAGTAAAAGTGAAAGTTATTTCACTTTTATTCTTGATCCTAACATGGATAGCCATCCTTTGTCTCACACAATGTCATCCAAAGTATATTTAATTCATGATGGTCCAATCCATTTGCTTAGTTACTCAATTAAACTAAAGTTTTATGCATATGCAGATCCATCATTAATATCTTAAGTCTGAATGATACTTATCTGAGTTACTAACTTCATAACAGAACCATAATAACACATCTTGAAATAAATAGCCAATGCCCAAAGTTCAACTACCATAGTCCAGATACCACAAAGTTGCTAACAATGTGAGAGCTTTCAACGATAACATTGACAATTTTCATAGTACACTCAACAATTGAGAACATGCTATCAGAACTCTATTGCTAACAATGGCTATTTCTAGAATAAAATTATAAACTCATCAGTAACTATTTTGAGATATTTTGAGTCATTTAAAACTTAAGACAAATGAAAACAAGTCCACTTCCAACAGTATCCACAAGACCATTTGAGAAAGCGTAAAACAATAATGGTTCTGAATAAAGGGCATATATTTTCCTTGCAGTTTCCAGACATCTCCAAACATGATCTATGATCCACGTTACCTGATTTTTAACTTATAAAAATAATTAATGCCTAAAACTAAATGATACAACCATACTCATAGAGAAGAGATTCCCCAACCCCAAGACCAAAATTAATGCTTATATCCCTAAACCATAAATTGAGATAAATTAACAACCATAACAAACCAACCAGAGGCCAAGCTAGAATATAGACTATAATCTATATATTACTGTAAGACTAGAAAAATGCATAATAAGAATATTAAGGCAACCACAAAACCTCTAACAATATGCAAACCTATCTAATCTAACATTAAAACCATTTAAAATGAGAGTTCAAAAACATATGCAAATCAACACAAAAACTCCCCTCAAATGTAGTTCCAATGCTCTCCTTTCTTCTCCATTGAAATAGATTGATGTTGCTCTTGATTTTGATAAAAAAATATGCACTAAAAATTGAAACCAAAATGATGATAATGAGAGTACTAGGAGTGTGGTTAGTTTGATTGAGAAAATGAATCTCAATTTATAGGATGAGAGACCAAATTGCAGATTTGGAAATTAGGTGCACAAATTGGAAGATTGTCATAATTATGACAAATTGGGTGCACAAATCAATGCATAATTAGAGGGAGATGTGGAAGGGAAGGTGGATACAAATTAGTAGGAAGTTGGAAGCACAATTAGAGGAGAAAAATGTGAAGGGAAAGATGTAAGAAATGAAGCTAATTAATAGGAGATGAAAGCACAACTAGGGGGGAGGGGTGTAAGAGTTTAATTTGCAATTAAAAAAAACTCATTATTCTCTCAATTTAGGAATTAGAAAAATCCCATAATTAAAAAAGGTGAGCAATTAATTAATTAATTTTAAATTAATTAATTATGGAAGACGTAGAAAAGAGGAAATTAGTTAATTGAATGATTAGGGCATAGGGATAAAGTATGGGTTATTTATCCCAAGAGGAAAAATTAGTGGATCATTGACCAAATTAACGACAATGATGTGAAGTTGAATTTATTTTGATGAGGATTAGGAAAATTTTTATGGTTTCAGAATGGTTTAGGAAATGACAAGGCATCAATGATCTTTGACAATGCCTTAGATTGACTGATAAAAATGATTAAGGATAATGATTGGAAATAACATCAATGAAATTTGACAATGCTAGTGAGTTGACTTGGATCAAGATGATGATAAAGAGACATCGATGAACTTTGAAAACACACTCAAATTGATTGGATTGAAATTGGTTGATAAGGTTAATTTGAAACAACATTTATGAGCTTTGATAATGCCATTAAATGAAGTGATGATGACGAGGCATTGATGAACTTTGACAATACACAGGAATTGATTGGGTTGATAAGACATGGATTGATTATGAGGAGGCATTGATGAACTTGGACAATGCCCGAGGATGATTTGAAAAGGATTGATAAGGTTGGTTTGAAAGTGATTGAAATGATGAGGCATCGATGAACTTGGATAATGCCCTAGAAGGATTAAAAAGGATCAAATAAGTTTGAAATGATCTTGGGTTGATTAGGAAAAGGTCAGGATTGATTGGGATTAATTTAGGAAGATTTGATATGATTTAGGATTGATTTGGATTGGTTTAGGAAAATTTAGGATCGTTCTAGATATATTGGGATTGATTAGGATCGTTTTAGGAAAAAAAGTGTTAATAATCAATTGAACAATTTTTAATCTTCAATTAATGAGTGAAAACCACATAGACAACATAAAGGAATAATTAGAATTCAAAACAACATTGAAATTGTAATGCCAATAATATTAACACGTAGACAAGCTGGCTTGAACCATTTTTTAGTGTACATTTTGCCCCTCTTTGATACAATGCGATTCCGAGCGCTGTGTCAAAGAATTTTGAAGAAAGTCACATTAGAACATGCCCCAGTGACAACAAGATACATGGGTACCCCCCTTGAGAAATTGATCAAAAAATACAAGTGATAGGTCAAATTGTTGACAATGACGACACAAATCCACAACAATGAACAAATAAAAAATCAGAGGTCAAATGCAAAAGTTATGAGGCTCAGAGTCAAAAAAGCATCATGACCAATACAAAAAGGCAAGGGTTGCACGTCCATCTAGGCAATAAAGAGGTTATAAAAAGGCTTGGAGAAGAGTTTAGAGCTCATTTTCATTCTCACTTTTGGAAGAATTTGAGCTATGGAGCTAGGATAATGGATCGAGTGCTAGTGGAGAATCATCACGGGGAATGAGTGTGGAGCTACCGACGGCTAGAGGATGCAGGAATAGAGGTGAGTATATTTGAGCCTCTTTGTCATTTCAGTGTTTTGCACATATTTCTAGGTGTCTAGAAGTCATTTCGGGGTCAAACAGAGGTCCTAGGAAAGAATTTCTTGGTCAAACAACCCAAGTGAACAAAAAATGTGACCAAGTGCAATTGTGGCCGCACTTGGGAGGCCAATTGCGCAATTGGTTAGGTCAGTTGTGCAGTTGGGTAGAGAAACTGCAAATCAAGTCCAAATAATGTCTAAAATTTCTTATTGAGTCCAAACTTGATCAAAGAGTCCAAAATTAGGTCAAACATGGTCAATCATGGTTAAAGTTGGTCAACAAAAAGTAACATAAAGTTGACCCAAGTTGCATGGTAAATGCAGGATGTGTTGTCCTTGTTGCAAACATGAGAGAGCAGGCCAATATGCCTAGATTTGCAACATAGACTAAGTGCCCATGAGAGAAAAATCATAACGGGATTAGGTCTTCTTTATATCACTTATATGCCCAATATTAGGGAAAATAAGGGGGTTGATCACCGCATTGGCAGAGCGGCGGCACTCAGAGACCAGTTTGTTTCATTTGTCGATGGGAGAGGCTACAATGACATTGGAGGATATATGGCGCATCCTTAGGATCCCTATTCAAGGAGAGATTGTAGAGTATGACCCAACAAATGGTAGATTAGCACTACATTGAATATTTGATCGTGACAATGAGGAGCTAGACATCATGGATTATGAGATCCAATGGGAGACACTAGACGGACAACATGAGAGATTGGTGGGAGTGCTCTGTTGTGTTATTGCAGGACTATTGGTACCAGATAGGCAAGGACATAGATTTCCTATTGGTTGTGGAGAGTTCTTGAGAGGATGATCATGAATGGGACAATGTTCACTTGGGGTCTATGCATGCTAATACTATCATCTACATCAGGTAGCGTACCAAGGGGGATTATCTATCAGTAATGGGATAACACTTTTGCATATTTGGGCTTATGAGCATATAATAGTGTTTTTTCCTATTGCAGACCTAGTGGTGATCCCAGATATGCCATATGCTTATTGCTATGGTGGAGGACTTGTGATGAGGCCATTGGGATATGCATTATATTTCAGGCATGAGATGGATACATTGAGAGATTATACATGGTGACCATACAAAGACTACCTCAGATGGGATGACAATAGAGAGAACCTACCATAGTGCATCCATGAGAGATATTTTATCAGAAACACTACCATAGGTCATGTGGTTATTGAGGTTCAGCTACCAGAGAGAGTGCGCAAGAAGTTTGGTCACAAAAAGGGAGTACCGACATGCATGACACTATTTGCACGCTAGAGAGGTGAGGTCAGAACATGGGGAGCACTTCTCAGACCATAGGTTGCATATGCAGATCTTTACCAGTTACAATCGAAACAATAGGGAGTGGGTGCTGATATCAAAGATGCAAGGACCATAATAGACTATGACAGGTGGTTTGTGCGACATAGGCCTATTCCTTTGACAGATACATATATTCTAGTGCTGAGATTGCGAGTGCCAAGAGAGGATATAAATGATGAGGACGAGGAGGGAGAGGACAACAATGTTGCTGTGAAGGAGGAGGATGAGGGAGATGAGGATGATGATGAGGGATATGAGGATGATGAGAGAAATACTGAGTCTATCAGTGAGGATGGAGATGATGCCGACAATGATCCAAATGTGATGCCTATGCAGGTGGAGGAGGACAGTGAGGCTCCACTAGATGCAGAGGATATACATGTGCCTGAGGAAAGAGATGATGCAAATAGGCAGTAGAGACAACACATCACATATTTGACGCACCAGATAGACAAATTGACTGTAGAGAGAGTTAAAAATCAAACAACATGGGCTACAGAATGATCAAAACTTATAGCACAGTTGGACAGTTTGACAATAGAGAGGGATACACTGATCACCTCTCGAGATACAACTTTGTCTAGAGCACAAAGAAGAGGAGGAGTCATGAGCATTTATCAATAGCATTAAAAAGATAGTACACACATGATAGGAGAGATGTTGGTAGATGCTCAGGAGGAAAAGAGATATTGGCAGTGCATATATGAGAGAGATGTACCCCAAGAGAAGTGGGCACCGAGTTACAAGGCTTCTTCTAGCAGATCACACTCCAGGAGGACACAGAGAAATGAGGGAGTAGTGGGATAGAGGGGCCCGCCTAGGTCAAGATAAAGAGGATAGAAGGTAGGAGGGGCTTCATCCTCTAAACATGGTGGAGAGTAGGAGGACCGAGAGAGAAGAGGCCGACATGAGACTCTCTCTAGAAAAGGGACATTTTTGATAGATGTGTGATAGATTGAGATCTTGCAGGCCTTAGTGTATACAAACACCTTGATTTTTGTACTCTGATACTCTTTGCGATATATATGATATGAAACTAGCTTATGATGATTTTTGCTTATATACATGATGTATGCTTATGCTTTTTACTTGCTTGCTATATGATGATGCTTAGAGGTTGAAATGATTTTTATTTTTATGTAGTGTATACATGTATGAATGCAACATTTTTTTAGCTTTTAGAACTGTACGAATGTAGAATGCACGTATTTTTGGATTTTTTATAAATGCATGAATGCAGGATGCACATGTTTTTGATATACCAGAGCACTAGACCAAGGTGATTGCGATTGACTAAAGAAATGTTAGCAGAAAGCGGAAATTAGATGAAGAAGTGTTAGTAAGAGGTGAAATTCACTTTCATAAGTGCATTTATGTCATAAGATCTTTCTTTTTGATATGGAAAAATGGAGGCGGCGCATCGTGGCATAAAGAGCCAGAGAGATGAAGAAACCCTTTTGTGTGAACAAATATGATGTAGACAAAGAATGATCTTATCCGTCCTAAAGCATATGAAAGTCATGCCCCAGAAATTCATGAGAACATCCAACAGGCAGAAGAAAAAACCAAAAGACTAATCATGAACCATCTCGACCACTCTCATAACTCAATAATATCATCGAGTAGCATAGTAACATGATCAAAAGGAAAATCAATAAAAGATAAAACACTCACCGAAACAATGTGAGCCAACAACCATTCTGCTCTTATTGTTACTTGCATTTTTGGTGTGTTGCTTGATAGTTTGACGTTGATTGATTGATTGAAAAGTTGATAGATTGATAGGTTGGATAGGTGAGTGATTGATATTGAAGATCAAAAAATTGAACAAGTCCAACCAGATTGAGTGTTGAGTCAAATGCTTCAGCTCATGTTTATTAAAGAATAATTTCATTAAGCACACTGTTATAAGTCTTCGACTGATGTTTGCATGCATGTTGGTTGTGTCGCAAAAGAAAGATGAATATGTACAAATTTATTGCAGATTTTGAAGAGATTTTTTGAATTTTTATGGTTTTTGAAATATTTAAATTTTTTGTGATGAACTCTTTTTTCAGGACTGTTTCATGATTTTTTCAAGCTTTTTAGAGATTTTTCTAAGCTTTTTATGATTTTTTCAGCATCATAGTTAATTTTTATGGTATTTTTTCAGGATCATATTCAATTTTTAGGATGTTTTTTTTTTAAGGACTTTTTATGCAGTTTTTAAAAAAAAAAATTAGCATCATATTTGATTTTTAGGGTTTTTTTCAGGTCATTAAGTATTTACATGTTATTATCTCTAATCTAATAAAGTGAGTAACCCCATGGATTAACCATGTTCAAGGACTTGCCCCTAGTTCAAATTTAAACTCAAGCAATGCACATGATCTGCCCCCAGACAGAACACAAACTATATACAGAGACCAAGGACAAGATATGTACAGATTGGGTATACCAAGGAAAGAACAAAGAGTATCAATGAGTTACAAGCCATAAAGGGGTACTAGGGATGATTCAAGGTGAAATATGTGACTAGGAAAGGACAAGTAAACATCAGGTAGAATCATGATAGACATTGGAGAAACAACTTACTACACGTGGCGCATGTTTGCTTGGTTTTCACTACGGTACTTGCCCAAAGCACCTGTTTGCCAGGTTTTAACTTCTTCAACTTTCCAATATTTAGAATTAATTCCACCATCTTAAAATAAACCCTATATCTGAGATATGAACGATCCAGATAATCTCAGGTAAGATATAATGTATCTAGTCACTCATAAAACATTTTCCTCTGACTGTGTCAGCTTACATGTATATTTTACCTTGGTAGTTGAGCCATTATACAAAACTCATTTGACCAAAGAAAATTCTTGAATAATCCACCTCAAACACATACCTCAATCAATGTGATGTCAAGTAAGTCCCAAAAATCATGAAACTAACTTACCACTTTACAAAAATCATCACCGATCCTATTGCCACATCAAATTCCTTCACCGATCTACAAATCTTCATAGCCTGCTCAAGAACTCTGTCTTGTTTACCTGTTCATTCTGTCAACACCGCTTCTATTAAATTAAACTAGTTACACAGTCAACATTATGAGTCACGCTCGCAACCATAACACCCTGACATTGTTCACAATCATATCCTATGACCGCTTCACAAAATACTTTACAATTTGAGATAACATTCAAATCATTTACAGTTTATCACTGACTATTTTTAGCAGTTACCTAGCTTGAGTTCAATCAAACATAACCAACTCAATTCTTCACATCATAAGTCACGATGGAAAAGTTAACACCACAACACATGAAATAATCTTCCATTAGAATAACAACTTCAGAAACATACTGCAACTCATGATTCACTTACACAATCATGTAACATACAAAAAATACTAAGTCAAATAGGTGACATCAATGAAAATCAAGTAATTGATTCACCTATCATAAAATCCATACCAATCTTCATTAATGAAACACTTAGCATCACTTCATCAATTATGGTAACAATCCCCCCCTTGGCATTAATCATAACACTCTTATCTTCACATCTTCTAATATATCAATCCTCTTACTGACTTCTACAAAATGTTTCCACTTCTGTCTTTACAAATGTTTCTACTTCTGTCTTTACAAATGTTTCCACTTCTGTCTTATTGATTCATCATCAACATATACTCCCCCTTTCATCATTTAAATGCATATTCTCCCCTGTAGGAAATACATATTCTCCCCCTTTGACAACAATGCCAAAGTTGTCAAATAATTCAGTCATCTCCAAGTACACTTGATTTATCCTTGCATGTTCTTTCATTATCACTCCATTACAACAACATACTTAAGAATTCTCCCCCATGGAGTTGTCCACCACTACATCAATTCATACAGATGATTTTCTGATAAACACATATGAATTGATGCAATCAACATCATTCTCTAATTAACTTCAAATAGGAGAATAACCCCTAATCTACCTCTAAGATACTCAAAGATATCCTTCGGTAACGGCTTGGTGAATATATCAACAACTTATTCTTTAGTAGACACATAGTCAAGCCACTAATACATTATACCCTGAAAATTGACCAACATTTCCCACAAACCATTAAAATGCTTTTGCTTTGTCGGTTTATTGAAGGAAAATTTTGATTTTTTTTAATCCATGCCAGTGTTCGTCGAAATTCTGACGAACCCGAGCATATAACTAAAAAAAAGGAGTGATCGCTTTCATTGTTAATTTCATTTTGTTTTAATTGCATGTTGCAGAGCAGAGATCGAAAGGACTAGGGCATCATTGTGCAGAGGGGAGGCCAGAAGGAGTTTATTGCGTGAAGAGGCCTCATATATTTTGGAACCTCAAGTGTTGGATGCTCTTCAACCCTTTGATTCTTATTGGGCAGTCGGGATCATTACAAGTTATCACCCAGTGGCATGTCATGAGCTGGAGCGCTGGTATGTATGCATGCTCATATATGTATATTAAAATGCACATCTCTGGGTTTAGTAATAGTAATTTATAGACATCCATCAACACGCACAAGTATAGAGGGTTTCTAAACCAAGGAAATGACTAGGTAGCGAGATGCACAGACCATGGATTTGTTGAATAATATCTAGAAACTTTTATATGGCCAATCCAATTTGTAGGTAAAATCACTACATCAAAACAATGGATGCCATGGCAGTGATATATGCAAAACGTGGAAGCTTAGGCCCGACATGTTAACTGTCTAACTCATGAAATGTTATGTTTGACACAACCCCTCAATAAAATGTGGTCTCGAGCATTGCCATGATTGCAACATACATTCAAAATGGATGATTTGAAACATCTTTGGAGGCTTTTAAATAAATTGCAATCTCCAAACTAAAAACCAGAAACCACATATTTTACAATAGAATCTCATCAATGAGGGAGTTGTCGTAATTTATGGTAAAATAAATGATAGAGAAAGTCGATAAAATTATCACAGGCTTAGCAATGTAGGCAGGGAAGCAGGATTGACAAATACATGATTGGCGATTTCATATAGAGATCACAATTGAGCTTCAATGGTGTTTGATATATTTTCTTTAGTTTCAAGAGCTACAAAGTGTTAGAGATAATTCATTAGGGTTTATTGAGGAAGTTTGGTAGA
>MU226422.1:698807-716346 GCA_018584345.1 Thuja plicata | reverse complement strand
ATACAAATGAACATTGGTTGTATTTGAAGCCAGCTAATTTGACTAAATTAAGTTTATATTTTTGTAATTTTTTTGTTGATATTGGGTTGTAACCATAATAAAATAGATGCATTTATCATGTAAAACCGTCTCTATCTGGAAAAACCTGTTATCCATGCATATTCTATGCAGTTGCATGTGCATTCTCGATTCAGAGTGGGAAAATCTTATTTTGGATGCGAGGGATAGAAGCCTAACACATAAAGAACATGCACATAAACACGACATATGGGAAACATAAATGTAGGTATCACAACAACTGAGAAACATAAATGTAGATATCATGGCCACAATTGTTTGGAGACAACATAATTCAGTGGTATACCCAGACGATGCAACGCAACCACTACTCCTCCAGTTCTAAGTTGGCATTGCACGATCCAAAAACCATAGATAAGGAATAAATTTAGAGAGTGGAGGAGGAGGGCCATAACGACAAAAATAATATAGGGATATCCTATATTATTTTGGTTGTTATGGCCCTCCTCCACTCTCTAAATTTATTCCTTATCTATGGTTTTTGGATCGTGCAGTCCTTGGAGGAGTAGTGGTTGTGTTGCATCATCTGGGTATCACTGAATTATGTTGTGTCTCCAAACAAGTGTGACCATGATGCCTACATTTATGTTTCTCAGCTTGTTGTGTCCCAGGATCCCTTTATGACCCTTTACGATTCCTAAGAATACATCTTAGAGATCTTAAAGTGTCGTAAAGGGTCATAAGAGGCTCCTAGGAGGGGCCAGATGAGCTTCCACTTTCACGTGGTTGGCCCTGTTAAGTAGAGAATGTTAAACTATTCTCGAAACAAAGAGAAGCTCGACAACCAACATTCAAATTTGAAGATTTACATGCTAGGATGAAATATATATATATTTTTAAAAATATATTGTCATTTTTTTGACCTGCATTACATTTACGAACGACATGAAACTTATACAAACAATGAATAGATCGACAATAAAATTATACAAACGACGAATAAAATGATAGATTGTCATCTCTCCTTCAACGACCTTGCGTCGGCATACTGTCGTACAAGCGACTCATTGCGAAAAGGGTCTTAGGGTGAAAGGCATATGCACATCTCCCCACACCCATTTTTTTTTACCTTTATGTCGTCGGTGGTACGACGACTCGACCAGTCTTGGAAAATTTTGACAAAAAAACTTCCACGATGCCTTTGGTCGATTGAGCTACCTTAGACACTCGAAAAATTGACCTATGCTCGTCGAAAATTGAGCAATATTTTATTAGTGAGCCTTACCTCTTTCTCTTGTACATTCTCTCTTAGAAAATGATATTTTATTGCAATGTGTTTTGTCTTTGAGTGCATCACTCGATTCTTGGAAATATTTATTGCACTAGTGTTATCACAATAGATAACAATTGGTTCTGTGACCTTCTCATGAATTCCCTCAAGAATATGTTTTATCCATACTGCTTTCTAATAGTTAAGAGCAACAACAACATACTCTTCCTCTGCAGTGGATTGAGAAATATAATTCTGCTTCTTACTAGTCCAAGAGACTAATCTTTCACCAAGAAAGAATGCTCCACCACTTGTAATTTTCCTATCATCAACATTTCCTACGTAATCTGCATCAGTAAACATACTCAAATGAAAATTTCCATCCTTACCACACCATAGGCCATAATCTTTAGTTCTTTTGAGATATATGAAGATCCTCTTTATTTCAACCAAATATGAGTCCTTTGGGTTTGATTAAAACCTTGCTATAATAGCAACAACATGTGCAATATTTGGTCTACTGTGCACAACACACTCTTGTTTTCCAATCATGGATCTATATAGAGTTTCATTTACCTCTTTTGATTCATCCTCCTTGGATAATTTATAGCCTATGACCATAGGTGTTCCCATTGGTTTTGAGTCTTCCATGCCAAAAGTTTTCAAAATCTCCTTCACATACTTTGATTGACTTATGTATATCCCTTTCTTTATCTGTTGAACTTGAAGTCCAATAAATAAATTGATTTATCCTATCATGGACATTTCAAATTCCTTCCTTATTTCTTCTACAAATGACCTGCTCAATGCTTCATTTCCACCAAATATTATGTCATTAACAAAAATTTCAGCAATCAATGTTATGCCTTCACCTTTAGATTTTAGATATACATTGCTATTGTCACTAGTTCTTTTGAAACCAATCTAAATAAGATATGCATGCAACCTTTCATACCATGCTCTTAGAGCTTTCTTCAAACCATACAATTCTTTATGTAATTTACATACCATGTCTTTACCTTTTTCAGTTGCAAATCCTTCAGGTTGTTTAATATATACTTATTCTTCTAACACACCATTCAGAAAAACAAATTCTACATCCATTTGATATACCTTAAAACCTTTATAAGCAACATATGCTAAAAGTATCCTTACACCTTTAAGTCTAGAAATAGGTGCAAAAGTTTCACCATACTCTAGCCCTTCTTCTTATGCACACCCTTTGCAAACTAACCTTGCCTTGTTTCTGATCACTTCTCCTTTCTCATTCAAATTATTCCTGAAAATCCATTTAGTACCTATAAAATTCTTGTCACTAGGTCTGGGTACTAAAGTCCAAGTATTATTCTTCTCTATTTGATCTAATTCTTCTTTCATAGCCATAACCCAATCATCATTTTCCAAAGCATTTTTAACATTTTTAAGTTCTAATTCAGATAACAAACAAGTGCTTTCTCTTACCTTACTTCTTGTCATCACTCCAACATTTTTATCTCCAATAATATGATCTTGTGTATGTTTAAGTTTCACATACCTTGGGAGTACCAATTTTTTTCTTTGGTTAACTTCATCATCATTCACCTGTTGTGCATCATTCATCACTTCAGTCACTTGAGGTACTGTATCTGGCTTCACCTATTGAACATAAACAAAACTATCAAAGTCTTCTGGTTCCTTCTTGTTATCTTCCTCATTTTTATCATAAAATTCATCAATTCTAACATTGTCACTTTCAATCATCTTGTTAGTACGCTTGTTCAAATATTTATAAGCTTTGCTTTTAGTAGAATAGCCAAGAAATATTCCTTCATCACTCTTAGAATGAAATTTACCATTTTGATCATCCTTCTTTATGTAACACGTACTTCCAAATATTTTAAAGTAATTGACACTAGGTGTATGACTATACCATAGCTCCTAAGGTGTTTTATTTGTACCTATCTTAAGTTGTACTTGGTTCAAAGTATAAACAACAATATTTACATCTTCTCTCCAAAATATTTGAGCCACTCCCTTTGGTATCAAAAGTGTTCTTGCACAACCAATTATGGATATGTTCCTTCTCTCTACAATTTTATTTTGTTGTGGTGTCCTAGGTGCTAACATTTGTCTCTTGATTCCATGCTCTTCACAAAATGTTGTTAACTCTAGTGATGTAAACTCACCTCCTCTATCAGATCTAAGGCACTTAAGTGCTTTACAAATTTATTTTTCAACTCTTGCTTTATACACCTTTAACATGTAGAATGCATAAAATTTATCTTTCAAAAACATAACATACATCATTCTTGAATAGTCATCAACAAAGTAGATAAAGTACTTATCTCCATAGTAGCTCTTAGTTCTCATCGGTCCACACAAGTTAGTGTGTACAAGGTCAAGAATGTTATGAGATGAATAGGCTTTACTAGTAAAAATAAACCTAGTTAACTTTCCCAACTGGCACTCCGTACACATCATTTTCAGGCTTAGCTAAAGTAGGCAAACCTCTAACACACTTATGTTTACTAACCTTTATCAGGTTATCAAAATTAACATGACAAAATCTTTTATGACATAGTCCACAGTCTTCAACTTTAGAAAGTAAGTAATTTTTATTAGTAGAGTTCAATCGGAATAGGTTACCTTTAGTCTGTTTACCAGTAGCAATTAAATCTCCAGATGTTCCTAAGATCTTGCAAATACCATTACTAAATTCCAATCTGAAACCTTTTTTTATTTAGTTTAGAAACACTTAACAAGTTATTCTTTAATCCATCATCCCAATAAACATCATCACAATTAGTATTATCATTAAGTGTTATTGAAACTTTACCTCTTACAACACATGGAGAACCATGACCAAATATGAATGCACCACCATCACATTCTTCCATTGAAATAAACTTTCATACACACACACACACACACACACACACACACACACACACACACACACACACACACATATATATATATATATAGACACACACACACACATATGTACACATATATACATATANCACACACACACACACACACACACACACACACACACACACACACACACACACACACACATATATATATATATATAGACACACACACACACATATGTACACATATATACATATACATATATGTGTATATATGTAATATGTACACACACATATCTGGTCATGTGATGTGTACACCTATTGTCTATTATCCAGTCACCATTGTAATTCATATTTGAAATCAATGCTTTCTCCTCACTATCTCCATCTACACTGGTTGAGAGATCTTCTTTGACTGCAACAAAAACCCTCTTCCTCATCATCTCTTCCATCTAATTCTTCATCAGTCACTCCATCTTCTGCTAGGTAACATGCTTTCTTGCTCTTGTCTTTGAAGTTCCTGAATTTCTTGAAATTTTCCTTCCTATCATTGTCAGGACATCTAGATGCAATATGACCAATTTTGTTACATGAAAAGCATTTTAAGGGAAGTTTACCTTTGTACTTTCCTTTTCCTCTAGGTAATCTCCTTGCTAGCAGTGCTTCCAACTCTTCTTGTTCTCTTTCCTAATACAAGATAGAATCATAGTCATGATTTCCTTCAGAACTGTTAGAGACTTCCTTTCCTTTCTTTGATAAGCCAATGGCTACGAAAGATTTGAATGCAAATTCTATTCTAGGCATATTGTTATCAAAATTACTTAACTCAAAAGAAATAAGCTTTCCAATCAATGAATCTAGAGTCATATTTGTAGGAATGATAGATCTCAGTTCTTGTATAACATAGACTCTAATAGAATACTGTGGTAGAAGGGTTCTCAATATTTTACTTACCACTTCATCTTGTTCAATTTGACCACCAGCTCCTTTGATAGAAGAAACAACTTCCTTTAACCTATTACTGTATTGAGTAATGTTCTCTTCTTCCTACATTCTCCTTTCATCATACTTTCCTCTAAGACTATCCACCTTTGCTTTTTGAACATGAACATCACCGCCATGGACTGTTACCAACTTATCCCACATATCTTTAACATTATCCATTTTCTTGATATCTACAAACTCAACATCAAATAGAGCACTTGCAATTTATATCATTACAAATTTATGTTCAAGCTTTCTCTTTATTTTTTCACGAATTAGGATGCCAAAAGGTTGAACATACTTGGTTGTAAAATGATCGAATACTTTCTCTTCAATACTAGATAGATGTAGCCTCATCCTGGTTACCCATGTAGAGAAATTGTCCTTAGTGAACTTAGGTGCTTCCTTCTTATACATCTTTAGATCTTTTCCCTAAGATGTTAAGCCTTCACAATCAGGGAACCAAGGCTATGATACCAATTTTTAATATAGGTTTGATTATTGAGAGGGGAGGGGTGAATCAATAATCCACAAATTCACCTAATTCAACTTCTTTTAACTCTATGCACCAAAACATTCAATATCAACTAACATAAGCAAAAATTTCAATGCATACATCCAAAAGTAATCAAACACACAATGTAAACACCATATTTATCTCCTGGAAGCCCAAATGGGAAAAAACCACGGTGTGAGATGATACCCACAAAATTTTTACTCTTCTAGAATACGTCTTATTAGGAGCTTACCCTGTTAAAAGTTTACAAAACATTGTTAGGTGTTACCCGATTAAGGGATTTGCCTTTAGATATGTTACAACATTTTTTTCCATAAGGTCTACAATCTCCCCATTTGGCATTAGTGACAAAAACACATTTCATGCCAAAAACTGATCAAACTACTAATAAGTCAAAACTCCCCCTTACCATGTGCTTAGGTACTTGCTTGGGTTTTGACTACTGCTTTGCAACTCGGTTGCAACTGACTCTGTTTTTTATTTTCCAAAACTATTTTAGATTCTATGCTATGTATATCTTCCTCTGCTCTTTACATGTATTTCCTCATATATATATATATATATCCTATCTTTCCTCCTTGTATATATACATATATTTCCTATCTTTCCCCCTTATTTTTGACACAAATGCCAAAAAGCATAACTACAAGGTAATACCAAAATATGATAGGAAATCATAATGTAACTTCAAAATTTGAGACAAAGTCTTGTCCCAATTATCTTGCAACACCTTCGGGATGTGCAACTCAATCTGAATCTTTGCTGACAACTCCATCATAAGCTCTGCAACTGAAAATTTGTTATCATGGATGAGTGTCTTTGCATGAGAAATATGTTTTTTCATGACATCCATGTGTGGAAGGAGTTGGCTCTGTATAGCTATAAGGGATTCCCTTGTTCTACCTTCTTCCCTTAAAAACTCTGCTTACAGATCAATCAGTTACTTGATCTTGACAAAATGTGTTGAGCTTGAACTTGGATCAAGTGCCAACTAGTTTGAACTTGCCTTCAAATCATTGTCTATCTTTTCCAGCTTGTTCTTTATTTCCATGGTAAAGTTGGAAGTGTCACCCAACTTTACAAAGAATGATACAACATTGTTCACAGTGGTTTCTAGAGAGCTAATGACAGTTGTTAGCTTCACTAGATCTATTGCAATTTTACCTGGAAGATTCTCTAGAACCTTATTCTCAAATTTCCTTTCTGCCTTCTACAGTAATTTCTCCTGACCATTAAGATTCGTGTTGAACTTGTGAACTATGTCAACAAGTTGGTCCATAATAGATTCATTCTCATTGACTTTAATTTCTAGAGAATCAAGGAATATACCTTTGATATTTTCTAGTAATCTATTCCTTTTCTTCTCAGCTCGGAGCTTCTATTGTCTTGCTCTTTTCTTCCACAACTCACCAAGTATATCCATTTACTCGTCTGTCAGGTTAGAAAGATCCCAATTAGGAATCACAATGTCTTCCTCAAGATAAATTTCATCAGTGATTGTTTCTTTACCCTTGACCTTGGGATGAGGTGAAGGAATGATTTATTTTCCTTTCCCATCATCATCCTTATCCTTTCCATCTTTAGTGTTCTCCTCAGTATTCAGTTGGAATAGGTCATTGCTATTCTTTGCTCCAATTGTAGAATCTGTATCAACTGTAGAAATATTCACAATGAGCTTCTGTGACTCGGTTTGGTTTGGCCTAGTAGTAGGTAGAGCCTGATGCTAGGTTCCTACTTGAATTGATGTAGATTCTCTAATCTTTTCCTTTCTCGGAGATAACACACTCTGAATAGGTGATTAGGGTAGGGATGCCATCACTTCTACTGCTATCTGTTTAGCATTAGATTCTTCAATGGTTTGAACCTCAGGTGACTCTTCATCTTTATCCTATACAGGAGGGTCTTTTCTCTATTTCTCTGCCTTATCTTATTCCTTGATTTCAAAAATTGTCTTCCATATCTTTGTTGCAGCCTGCACAACATCCTCTATTTTCTTGCTCAAGATTTGAAAAGTCCTAAACCTTGGAGTGTGATTACTCTCATACTGAGTCATAGCATCTTTCGCCTCTTTACTAGTTATAGTGGGCATGACTTGCTACAAGGTTACATTCTGATGTCCTTTTCAATATGAAATGCATTATGCCAGTGAATGGTGATTGCCTTGAGAAGGTATTCAGTCATATGGCTTTTCAATTCAGATGGATCGTACTTCCATCTTTCCATTTTCTCTACTAATGCATCCTTAGTCATCTTTTTCTCATCTTTGGTTCTGGAAGCATACTTCAGTGATTTGAGATATCCCATGCCACTGCCTCCTTTCAAATCTTCAATCCTCTACTCAAAGGTAGACTTGGTGGTTTCTTGAATATGATTGTATCTTCTTCTTCATCTTCCTTAGGCAATCTTAGTCTTCTTCTGGATCTAGTGAAAGTAGGGGTAGAGCCCTTTGGTGTTTTCTTGGGGGATCTGCTTCTACCTCTTCTTCTTCTTTCTCAGATTCATCATCTTCTATCTTTATGTCATCCCCTTTACTTTCAGTGATTGAAGGAGGAGAGTCAGAAGACTTGCCATATTTATTTCCAATCTTCTCAATTCTTTTCCTTCCTCTCTTCAAGATTTTAGGAATCTCAATTTCCAAAGATATTCTGCCCTTTGCTTCTTCATAAGTACCAAAATATGGTGCTTTGGGATCAACATGATCATTTACCAGAGCTTCATTGATTTCTCTAGTCTCATCAATGTTAACTTCATATGCAAGAGGTTTCACCCATGTAACCCTAGGCTTGACTGCTTGAATGTATACTTTGTCATAGTCAACTAGGAAGCAAATATCATCTTTATAGTCTTCTACCAATTTTTTTGGAATTCTGTATCTATTCTACATCTTCTATCTGAAATTCTCAAAGTATGCATCCATGATGCTCTCAAATTTATCTCTTAATTCTACTATAAATTCATTTATCTGATAAACTATGGGTTTATCCTTTTTCCATACAATTGTGCCTTTGGAAGGGAAAAACTTCTGAACATAAAAGAATATGCATACCAAGAGTGAACCGAACTTACATGGATTGGTCTTGGATGCCAGGATGCTCTCCATGTTTTTTTCTCAGTTGAATGAGTTGCAACTAAGCAAGGTCGAATGAAAGATTGTCCTTGACCACTTTGTATGCCAATTCCACAGCCTCACATGGTACACTTTTTGGTCGGCTAGAATTGTATATTTTGTGTGCAATTACATGAATTCCAAACTTCAATTCCATGTCTGTGACTCCATTCAATTTCATGCCTCTTCCATCCCACTCGACAAGAATCTTCTTGGCTAGGTCATCCCGGGGTAAGGTTTTGGTAGATTTGGTTTTGTCAAGCATTGGGTACCCTGTCATATGGTGTACCATTGTCTTAGTGATCTTCACTGGTTGCTCCAACTAGAGATGCATGTCGTGAGCATGACTCAGAACAAACCTAATCCATATTATCTGAAAGTTCTGCGGCATATGCAAAATGTGGGTTAAACCCTTGACTTCGAGGTGTTTGTGTTCTGGCTTTAGATTTCTGTCCACACAAAGTTTCTCATATGCTTGATTCATCTCCAGTGTTCCTAGCTGTTGAATGGTGCAATGATAAAAATCTTAGATGTCGTTAATCAACAGTACCTTAAAAGGAATTTGGGAATGGGATCCCAATTGATCTGTCTCTTTTGCATCGCTGGATGAAGTTTAAACTTTGGTGGTTCGCAGACAACATTCCTTACTAACATATCAGATCCCTTCTTGACCTTACCGTGGGATGAAGATGCCATAATGCTTATAGGATTGATAAAACTTCGTTGCAACTAAAAAATTTCAAACACAAATTTGCTCTGAGATCGCTATTAGCTCTTAATCACTTTGTAAACTATAAAAAATAACCCTTCAAATCCACCATTTACGAGAAATTTCATTATATATTTCCATTAAATGCTCTGTACATAATAGTTATCACAGCTTGGGTAGTTCTCCCAGAATTTCTCGGAAGCTCGGCTAAAACTAACCTTTGCATCTTCGAAACCATACAACCCGACTTAACTTGGATGTAACTGAGATCCTAACTCAGTTAGAACCGTAAATGTGGAGAAATTTGATCCACCCAATTCACTGTTTCAGGTGCCATTCGATCCTTCATTGTTTTGGTCTGGATTCTCAGAAGACTTCCTTACCCACTACTGACTCATCTGAGTTCTGATTTCAGAAACTTTTTCTTTGCCCTTCTCAAAACCAGTATCCACTTTTTCTTTGTTCATGCAATTCTTGCTTAGATGACCGAATTGTTTACACACATAACATCTCTTAGTAGGATTCCTTTTTCTGAGACGAGTCTTTGCACAATTTGCACCAATGTTCCCATACTCACCACAATGACAACATCTGCTCCATGTGTTATAATCCCAACCAAAAATTTCTTTAGCTAGTTGTTCAGCAGGGTTCCATTTCTTAGTTCTGCACTTGGAAGACTTATGACCTTGTTTATTACAATTGAAACATTTTCCTTCGAACTTGGGTTTCTCAGTGCATTCACTTGTCTTGTGTCCATGTTTGTTGCACTTGTAGCATTTACCATTAAACTTTAAATTTCCATTGCTCCAACACTTATTTGATGTATGCCCTAACTTACCACAATGATTACATGTAGGTTTCTTATTCTGTTGAGCTTCTTGCTGTGAGGATTCACCTTGATCAGTATAACCTAATCCAGTCTGTCCATGATGTTTGAAATGAGTTTGCTCTGTCAACTGATCCATGCTTACCTGTGAATTCATCATACTCTCATTGGTTTGTTTTTCAGCATTGAGATCATTCTGCAGTCTTTCATTTTCATTAGCAATCTTTTATCTTCTTGTGCCATTTCTCTATCATTTTCTGCTTGGTTCTTTTGTTCCACGACTTCACATATTTTGATTGAATGAATTTCTTGTTCTCTCTTCAACTTTCTGACTTCTTCATGTAAATTGAGATTCTTTGCAAGTAGGTCTTCAATGGCTGCATCAGCTTCTTCAGAACTTCTTTCTTTGCATAAATCTTCAATTCTTTCTTCTATGTAATTTTTATCATTCATTTGCACTGCTAAATCTTTTCTTCTTTTCAGGTAATGAGAGAGCTGCTCCTTGAGTTTTCTGATTTGATCCATGGCCACTTGTAGATCTAGCTTTTCATTTTCAATGGCTTTCTCTAGTCTATATATTTCCATTGCCTCTGATCTTTGCTCAAGCTTTTAAGCTTATGATAAGGGAACCTTTAGCTCTGATACCAATTGTTGGAAATATATTGAGGCTAGGTGACTGAGAGGGGGGGGGGGGGGGGAATCAGGAACCAATAAAACTTATTNGGGGTGAATCAGGAACCAATAAAACTTATTATCTTTTATCCTTTATTAGATTGTCTAATCTAATTGCATGCATGGAATATAAAAGAAATAAACATCCACAACACTTGACACAATATTTGGTTACCTAGAAACTTTCCAAATAGAAAGTAAAACTGGGGTGGGGATGGTACCCATAAGATTTAGTACTGCAGTATAAGTTTAGCCTATTAAAGCTTATAATTGACCACTTCTGGTGGCCTGCCCTGTTAGGATAAATAATGACTATTAGGTCCACCTTGTGAAAGGATTTGCACAATACAATTAAGTATGCAACTTTGTTAGGAGATTTGAAAATGACTGTTAAGTCCACCTGGTTAAAGGATTTTTCTGATACACTTGTTAGGATGAACCAGTGGATGATTTGTTGTGCAACTCTAATTTTCTAAATGAGATCCTTTGAGATAATATTGATCACCTGAATGTGATAGATGAGTCTCTGTTGTTCCTTTATACTCCTGTAGCCTTCTAATCAACCTGCCACTTCATATTCGCATATCAGTACTCTTACTTTTGCTATTCTCATTTGGATAAATAAATTATCTTACATATATATCTTATCCAAATCAATTACCTTCATAAGTCGACTTCCATGATATAAATTAATATCCAACAATAAGAACTAAGTCGGCCCAATACTGATACTTGGGTCCAGTATTCCACTCAGGTGATATATTGACACTCGGACAACATAGTGAACTGTCAATCTTTGGTACTTGGGTGACACTGGGTGCTCGGGTCACATTGATCACTCAGAGCTGGTATGCAACTCAGGTAACACTGGTGACTCGGGTGCTACTGTTTGCCACTATTTGCTCAGTCGACACTGCAACTGCTCAGGCGACAGTGCAACTTCTCGTGTTACTCTTCAAGCTACTGGCTCGGTCAACACTGTAATCATATAAGTGACTAAGTGTTTTGACACTAATTGACAACATGTCTTTCCATAAGGTTTACACTACCATGGTCTAGTTTCCAGGACCCATTATCATCAACATTATCATATTACATTTTCTCCCTAAGTTGCACTTAAGGAGGGGTGTTGGAGTAAATTTATATATACCTACTTAAGTTTAACTGAGGTATATTCTATTAGTTTTCATATTATATTTCCTATGTGCATTATAGTTGGCTCTTAATAGTTGTCAGGTAGTTGAGTCACCTAACCTTGCATTTCGTTTGGCCACATGACACTTTTTGTGCCCTTCTTTCTCTCTCGCCTTGGCTATATAAGCATGCTTATGCACATTTGTAAATCATCTCAATATCAATATCATATACTAGTGATATATCATTTCTCTCTGTTCATGGAATTTGCAACACTCGTTGATCCTGATTTACGAGGTTGTAAACTCCAACTAAAGGTGCATGTTATGAAACAAAGGAGGGAGAGCCATACACCAACTATCAAAGTCAAATTATTAATAATAAAAAAGGCTTTTCAAAGAGAAGGAAAAATAACAACATCAATCCTGATAAGGATATGATGGTACAAAAGTCATCATTACAATGATGGGTAAAAAATTGATCAAAAGCCAAGTTTGATTGAGTGCCACGCTAGCGGGCCAGGTATAAGAATACCACTTATAATTCTATGTTGCTAACAAATGAATTGTTTGATTTGATTACTTTGACTCACTAAACTATGTCCAAGTCATGAGACTATAAGGATTTAATTTCTTACATGTCTAAAGGAGATCTCTCACAAATTTGTCTTTAGCTTCATTGTATAATCTTCATCATGATAACATTATGCAAAATTGTTTAAACTCTCATTATGGCTCTCATGTTGTATAAAAGGAATCTTGAGCATGTTTATAAACATGGTGTCTTTTCTTTAGCATTTTTAGGTTGTTACTTGCCTTCCATCCTTAGTCCAACAACTATCAAACAACTATCATGTGGAGGCTATTCAAACTGACTGGATGTGTTGAAAAATAATACCATTAATGTTCAACTTTGCATCTTTTGCTTTCCTTATTCCTAAATAGTAAAACATATTTTTTGGTTAATCAAAATAACATAATTACTTACCCTATTTTATATGCGTGGAGCATAAAAATGCTATTTAATATATAATTATTGAAGTAGGTTACCCTTAAGTAATGTTCTTGATTTCTATGAATATTTAACATTAAAATAATACAAAATCGACAACATCTAACCATAAACAACCTTTTATATTGCAATGCATAGTTGTAAGGATGTCTACATATGCTATCTTTTCCATACTCAATAAGAATGATTATTCCTTTGATTTGTGTCCTTGCATCCATCTACCCTCCTTTATATGTTCACATTACTATGAAAGTGAGACAATTGAAAAATCCCCACCACCCTTTGAAAAGCTTCTTTGTACTATTATTTCCCTTTAAAAAAAATCTATTACTCAAATGTCATTATGTTGTCACAACTTGCAGAACCTATTGTAGAACCTATTGTAGTATCTGTCACTAAGTCTACTTTTAATGCAGCTCTACTTCATTGATTTCTCCTTTTCTCAATTTCTAAAAATACCAAACGCAAAGACACTTTCTACAACACCACACATTTATTCCTTCTAATCACTTTCTAGAGTAAAATACTTCCAACCTTCCCTAAATCTATTGCACCTTAACACTTGAAATTATCTATGTAGACCTCAAAGGGATTGTTGATAAGATATTTTTAAATTTAATAATTAAATTAAATTTGAGAATACAACTATATTCTGATTTTTAATTTGATTATTAAAAATTCAACAGCCAGCTCCAACCCTCTTGGGGCAGTTAGAATTCAGTTACCCGTTTCATATATAAAGAACTTTCGGCTAACCTGTGACAATCATCACTTCAATACGTATTTACTTCGTTTTCAATTCGTCTGGGAAGTCAATAATCAATAATGGTGGCGACGACAGGCTGAAAATACACAATGCGCCTGTGGAAATGTAGTATGTAGAGAGAGAGAGTTAAAAATGGCGTCTCCAAAAACCCCTTGGGGAGACATTACAGAGGAGGAATACTACGCCAGGGAGGGCATAAGTGGTAGAAAATCCAGGTTCGAATCTCCGCGAGGTATTTCTCTCTTCACACGAACATGGGCTCCGCTAAAGGGCTCTCCCAGTGCCATAATATGCATGCTCCACGGCTATGGCAACGACATCAGCTGGACATTCCAGAACAACGCCATTTTCTTCGCGCAAATGGGCTGTGCAGCCGCAGCCATCGATCTCCCTGGTCACGGCCAATCCGATGGCCTCAAAGGTTTTGTCCCCAATGTTGATCACGTGGTCAGCGATTGCATTGCGTATTTTGATTCCATTTACAGAGACATGAATATTCCGAGATTTCTGTTTGGCGAATCCATGGGGGCCGCCATTTGCCTTCTCATTTATTTAGCCCAACCTCGGACAAATTGGAGCGGTGCGATTTTGGTGGCGCCTATGTGTAAAATCTCCGACAATGTGAGGCCCTCTTGGCCTGTCGCCACTTTTCTTACGTTTTTAGCCACGCTTATGCCCACTCTGCCAATTGTTCCTACTGAAGATTTGGTCGAAAAGGCCGTCAAAGTTCCCGATAAGAGAATTCTAGGGAGAACCAATCCTCACAGGTGTGGGCTATTTTTGGTTAATTGCTTTACGTTTTAGGAAATAAAATGTTTTTAAATGAATGAAAGATCCATTTCTATAGAAATCCTCACCCAAGAAACACTATTTACTACAGACATGAATTTTTTGAAGGCACACGATTCCCCTAGTGGCGATCTGCCTGACATCTGAAGAAGATTCCATTCTTAAATGTGGTCTCTCGGGAGCATCTGGATGAATTTAAATTGGCAGTTACTCCTTACGCACTTTTATTCGAGGTTTTTCTTTTGGATTTGGCTTGGGTGAATTAAAATTGTTAGTCCTTATTGACCGTATTATTCGTAACTTTTTTTCGGCAATTACATTCTTCAATGTGAAAATATCTGAGAAAGGTCATAGAAGCATTTACTGGGAATAAAACGATATTAACTCCACCTCCCTGCCACTGGGTCTACTGGCACCTCTCTGGTCCGGTCAATCCTGGCTGGAAAAACATTATTAACTGCGTCGCCCTGCCATGGGCCTACTGGCACATCTTTGGTCGGTCCAAACCCTGGCCTTTTAAAAAAAAGCTTGTATTTTTGAAGTTCTCGAAAGGCAAAATCTGTCGTTTTTACGGTTAGGGTTCAATCTAGCATTTTCACGTTTTAATCCCGTGTACTTTTCGTTAGCAAAATGTTACCAGAGGGATTTTCAAATCCGTGTATTTGATATCCGTTTTACAGATGATTTTTTTTTGTTCTTAATTTACGCAACCCCCCTGGTGATCCAAATTTTAACTGTGGTCTCCGCCGAACATCTGGGCAATTGGAATTGATGGTTTAGCTTTACGCACTTCGTTCTGGGCAGTTATTTTATTTTACTTGATTTCGCCTTTTTTTAATGGAAATTACATCCTTCATTTCTAATTCTTTCAGAAACTGTTTAAGTTTTGCCGAAGTGGATCTCAAACGAGGGCTTACAAAAAATATATTGTTGTGACTTGTGAGGTCTTTCACACATCGCCCCAATTCTTGGGGACCCCCTGTTTTCTTGGGATTTCGATTCGAATTTGGATGAGGAGATCAAGCATTTTTCTCCTTGGCATGGCGACCTTGGAAGTCATCCTCCCCTTGGCTTGGGTATTTTGAAAGTGACAAGTTTTGTTTTGTGAGGTTTTGGGTAAGTGTCCAATGACTGGGCGGATTCTGCCCAGCCATTGGACAGGCTGTCCAAGGTGCCCCTGATTTCCGCCCAACCTAGTGGGGATAGGGGCAAGTCAAGTTTGAGATGGTGGGTGTTTTGAAGAAGTTTGAGATTGATGTTGGATGTTTGATGGCATTTCGAGTGGAGGGGAAGTAGTGAACCCAATTTGGAGAGTGAAGATATCCTTTGGGCGGAAATGTCCAACACCTTGGACAATTCCGCCCATGAAGCTGGAGGCCAGCCCTTCCTCTTTCTTCCCTAGACTCCTCCCTCTTGGCAATGGTGGTGATGGCTTCCCAACCTTGAGAGCATGTTTGTAGTGAGAGAACTGAAATTTGATATTTGAAGACAAGGAATGCAATTCTGGAAATGTTGGTGTCCAATGACTGGGCGGATTCCGCCCAGCCATTGGACAGGGTGTCCATGGTACCTCCATTTTCCGCCAGCCCCTTTGTGAGTTGAATTGGGTCCCATTTGGAGGTGTGGCTATGTGTTTGAGCTTTGAGAGCACATTGGTAGAAGGAGTTATGTTGAATGTTTGAAGTGTTTTAGCGAAATTCTGGAATCCACATGTCCAATGACTGGGCGGATTCTGCCCAGCCATTGGACAGGATGTCCATGGTGCCATAAAATTCCGCCAGCCTAGTTGAGGCAAGAGCAAATTGGATTGAGGGATGTTTGGTGTTTGGAAGTTGGACAAGAAGTTGGATAACATCTCCCTCCAAGGGAATTCTTCCCTTGGGGCGGAAATGTCCAACCCCTTGGACATTTCCGCCAACTCCACCATCCCCCCTTGGCTTTGCAACCATGAAAGTCAGCCTCCCCTATGGTGTTGACCTTTGCAACCTTGGAAGTCGGCCTATGTGGCCCATGAGCAAACAAAAATTAAATGCAAAGTCGTCCCTATTTGAGGTGAATTTAATGTTTATATGGCATTGGTTGGAGGTATGCAAGTCGGCCTCTTCTTGGATTTGAGCGAAAGGTATATATGGAGGGGAGTTTGGACTTCATTTCAAACACAAGTGGATGCAAATCTCTCCCACCAGCAGGTCTTTTCCAGCAGTTTTTTTTTTCCAGCAGAGCATTTGAATTTCGGCAGCCATAGGAAATCTGGAAGTATTTGTTACCTTGTCAAGGTTGAAATCTCAGCATTGCAGGTATCTTTGTTGGTTTATTTGTTCTTGTTTGGGCTTTTAATCATGTCTAGTGGATGGGATGTCCTCCCATTCACCATTTAAATTCAATTTTATGACTGATTTTCTGGAAAGTAATTTAGAATCCTTCATTTTTTGCAATAAATCCAGAGGTATTCAGAGCTGAAACTTGGAAAATAAATCAGAACTCTTGGCAATCAGAATTCTGGAGCATCAATTTCAATTCATAGGCTGGAATTTTGTGGGGTCTTTTCTCCTTAATGTTTTAATCTTCTAATTAATGTTTGGTGTGTGTGTTGCAGGGTAGAAGGTGATGGATCCTACATCCGCCAAGGCACAAAGGCAGGCCCAGTTCAAGAAAGATACCGAGGACATGATGCCGAAGACTGTCTTTCCATCCAAGTGGAAGAAAGTTGGAGACACGAACCTTGGGCCAATTAACATGATCCAAATGAGGAACAGGGTGATAAGAGGAAGCTCGTCAGTATTAGCAAAGAAGATGATCAAGAATGGGATCATACAGGCTGCAGCTTTTCCCCCTACTCTTCCATGCCCGGAGCTCATTCTCGAGTGTGCTACTCACTATGA
>MU226422.1:656674-695434 GCA_018584345.1 Thuja plicata | reverse complement strand
CCTTGTGTGGTAATCTAGTCCAATTTCCCTTGAATCATTGCATCTATGGAGGTAGCGCCGCTGGCAAGCTTTCATTAGGTTTGATCCTCGTCCATTTGCTAATCTTTCCATTCCATAGGAGTAGTAGCAAAGCAGTGAGTAGTTTAGTAGTGAGAGTTTTGATGAGCAAAGTTAGAAGTGATATAAATTAAGGAGATAGATCCATTGAGTATACATTGCAAAGCTAAGTCCCATCATCATCATGGCAAGAATCTGATATCCTTGAATGAACAATGTAAGCCCGCCTACGTGATTAACTAGCAAATCACATTAATATAACTGAGTTAGGATCCACAGGTGTACGGAACCTTGGAGTTTTCTCATGTCCTTCATGAGTAATTACTTTTCAAGAGAGGGTTGAGTGTTTGATATCTTGTATCAAGTGTTCAATTCCTATATGTTATGTAGTGGTACAAAACTCACATCAACATATATCTAGACTCAAGTAAACTAGTTGTATATTTTTGATGATATATTAGGGAATGTGATTCAAAAGGTCAATGAAATTAAGCACAAACAGTGTTTAACTAGAAAATCTCTTACTCATTGTCAAAAAGTGTGAAAATCTCATATTTTCTGTAAAATGTGTAATAATTTAAAATAGTTTTGTAATATCGAAAGTTAAAACTGTTAAAGTGATATATAAATAGTAAAATACTTAGTATATTACCTTACTTTTTGCATCCAATAAGTAGATGTACTTTCCATATATGTATTAGTAAGTATGACCTACATAATTCCCTGTTAATGGGGTAGTTAATAATGCTCTGAATGATTAGCTGCTTCATGCATCCTTCCTCTTGAAGGCTTTTTAAGATTGAATTCCAATGGTGCTTCTAGAAGAAACATACACTCAACAGGAGCAAGTGCTATGGTGTGCTCTCCTTTAGACTTATTCCTACTCGGTGATTCCTTCTTTCTAGGAGCTAAAATAAATAACAAGGAAAAAGCACCGGTGTTGCTGGAGGTCCAGATGCCCTTTGTATTGGGTTGTAAAAAGCTGATTGCTCCTAGGTTGTTATTGGTGGTCTTGTCAAAAACTCTTTGAAATTTTGGAGAGATTTGCACTGCTATCTCAGATTGTTATTGGTGGTCTTGTCAAAAACTCTTTGAAATTTTGGAGAGATTTGCACTGCTATAGATTTGCGTCAGGTGGTATCAGAGCGAAGGTGAGATCTAGGTCCCTTCTTGTAAGCCCTAAACTCAGTTGGTTGATATTGTTGTGGGGTGGCAGATTGCGATCTGACCTACAATTGCAGAGGGTTTCAAGATGGTTCATGGGAGAGGAAATGTAGATCTAGGTCTGTCTGATATGCTAAGACAGATGGCTGCAAGATTGGAAGCTGTTGAGACAGCCCAACGTAGAGGAAGACATCTGGAAGATGTTGGTGATGATGAATTTGAAGAAGTGCAAGGAGAAGTTGCACCTGCACCTGTGATGGATCAGCAAGAAGAGAGATTCATGAGAGCTTTGACAAGCTTGAAGTCCACACGTCAGTTTAATCCTCCTGAGTATAGTGGAAAGTTGGATTCTGATGAATTGATAGACTAGATAACAGAGATGGAAAAATACTTTGAGTATGAGAATGTATCAGAGGACAAGAAAGTCAAAATTGCAAGTACAAAGTTGAAAGATCATGCATCCTGATGGTGGGAGCATTTTCAATTGGATCGGAAGAAGAAA
Organism: Thuja plicata; assembly: GCA_018584345.1. Classification (NCBI taxonomy): domain Eukaryota; kingdom Viridiplantae; phylum Streptophyta; class Pinopsida; order Cupressales; family Cupressaceae; genus Thuja; species Thuja plicata. The sequence continues at coordinate 693,711 of MU226422.1, read as the reverse complement.
GGTAAAGACAAGATCAAGGTATGGGATAAGATGATAAACAAATTAAAAGGCAAGTTTCTACCTTGTGATTACCAGATTAACCTAGTAAGGAGAATGCAAAGTTTGAAGCAGAAAGATAGCTCGGTAAAAGACTATATTGAGGAATTTTATAGATTAGATATTAGATCTGGACATGTTGAAGATGAAGTGGAAAGAACAGCAAGGTACCTGAATGGATTGAGAAGTTCTATACAAGATGAGATTAGCTTGGTAAAGATGGAGAGTATTGAAGAGGCATATTAGTTTGCCCTAAAAGCTGAGGAGAAATTAAACAAGAGATATGAACAAAGGCAAAGAGGAAGAGGTGGTAGATTCCCTAGAGGAAGAGGTAGATCTCATGGTGAAAAAAGTAGATCTGAACCAGACAAGACATTTAGACACACATCAAGACAAAGGGAAAACATAATGGAAAGGTGGAAGTTCATTCCGAGGAAGAGGCAACTACTCCCAAGGTGGTTATAGTAGAAGAGGGTTCCAAGTAACTTGTTACAATTGTGGTGAAGAAGGACATAAATCTTTTGAGTGTACACATGCAAGCAAGAAAGCCGGTAGCAAGAAGAGTCACCGAATGAACCTGAGAAAGAAGGAAATCTAATGAAGAAGGATACTTTGGAGTGAGAAAGACAAGCAAGATCCTGTTAGGAAGAGTTTGTTCAAGACCAGATGTAGAGTTGCAGACAAAGTTTGGAAGGTAATTGTTGATAGTGGAAGCTCGGAGAATCTGGCATCAGAGGAAATGGTCACGAAGTTGTAGTTGGAAATGATGAAACATCCGAAGCCCTATCAGATTTCATGGATCAAAGATGAACATACATTAATGGTGAGTGAACAATGTTTTGTGAATCTGAAAATTGGAAAGTACTATGATAAGGTGTTGTGTGATATTATGCCTATGGATTGTTGTCATATTTTGTTGGGTAGACCTTGGCAATATGATAGACATGCTATACATGATGGAAGAGTGAATAGATATACTATTTGGGTTGATGGGAAGAAGCAAATTTTGTTACCTTTGATTGAAGAATCTATTGGTGAGATATGTACATCTGTGAAAGTTTGTTTGATGGAAGGAAGACAGTTTGTTAAGGATTTGAAAAGAAATGATATCTGTTATGCTTTGATTCCTAACAAACCGAGTAAGAATGCAGGAGATGAAATTCTTGCAGAGGTGGAGAAATTGCTCACCGAGTACAAGGAGATCATTTCAGATAATGTACTTGATGGTTTGCCACCAATGAGAGATATTAGTCATTGTATGGATATGATTCCTGGAGCTAGTTTGCCAAACATGGCACCACGTCGGTTGACACCGACTGAGAATGAAGAACTCAATCGACAAATTCATGAATTGTTGAACAAGGGTTTGATCAGAGAAAGTTTGAGTCCATGTGCAGTACTAGCTGTATTGGCACCTAAGAAAAATGGAGAATGGCGAATGTGTACTGATTCAAGAGCAATCAATAAGATCACAGTTAAGTATAGGTTTCCTATACCGAGGATGAATGATATAATGGATTGTTTGAGTGGAGCAAAATATTTTACCAAAATTGATTTGAAGAGTGGATATCATCAAATTAGAATCAGAGAAGGTGATGAATGGAAGATTGCTTTCAAGACAAAAGAAGGTTTTTATGAGTGGTTGGTTATGCCTTTTGGTCTAACTAATGCACCAAGTGCATTTATGAGATTGATGAATGAAGTATTGAAGAAATTCTTGAATAAATGTGTGATTGTATACTTAGATGATTTTTTGATTTTCAGTAAGACCAGAGAAGAACATTTGATGCATAAAAGACAAATATTGTAGAGATTGAAAGAAGAAAAACTGCTGATAAATTTGAAAAAGTGTTCCTTCATGAAAGAAGAACTTGTGTATTTAGGTTTTGTGATTTCAGCTGATGGTTTGAAGATGGATACTGAGAAGGTTGAAGCTATACTTAGTTGGCCTACACTTGAGAATGTCAGTGAGGTAAGATCATTTCATGGATTGACAAGTTTTTACAGAAAGTTTATCAGAAATTTCAGTTCTATTTGTAATGCTATGACTGAGACAACGAGAGGAGACAAAAGAGAACTCATGGAGCTGATAAGAGTTTTGAGACTTTGAAGTAGAAGGTTGCTGAATTGCCTGTTTTAGCCTTACCTGATTTCAGTAAGGTATTTCAAGTTGAATGTAATGCAAGTGGAAGTGCAATATGAGTTGTGTTGACTCAAGAAGGTAAACCTGTTGCTTTCTTTAGTGAAAAATTGAATGATGCAAAAAGGAAATATTCTGTCTATGATCAAGAATTCTATGTTATTGTTCAAGCTTTGAAGAAATGGAGACATTATTTGATGCCAAATGAATTTGTGTTGTATACTGATCATAAGGCTTTATAGTATTTGGGTAGTCAGAATAAGTTGAATTAGAGACATATGAAATGGGTAGAGTATTTGTAGAGTTTCACATTTGTGATAAAGCATAAGAGTGAAGTTTCTAACCGAGTTGCTGAGCTGATGCATTGAGTAGAAGAAGATCTTTGTTGACTGAAATAAGAATTTAAGGTCTTGGTTTTGATGACATGAAGAATTTGTATGAAAATGATCCTGATTTTTTTGAGCCGTGGAGAGTGTGCAGAGCACCTAGTTTAAATCAATCAAGTATGAAGATTATTTCATTCAAGAAGATATGTTGTTCAAAGGTATTCAGTTATGCATACCGAGGGGATCAATGAGAACTAATTTGATAAAGGAAAAACATAGTAGTGGTTTGGTTGGACATTTTGGTATTGATAAAACACTGAATTTGCTTAAGGAAAGGTATTTTTGGCCTCAATTGTATAAGGATGTTTAGAAATTTGTGAAAAGTTGTGGAGTTTGTCAAGTTGCAAAAGGAGTGAGTCAGAATACTGGTTTGTATACACGGATTTTTGTTCCTGAGAAACCTTGGAGTGATATCAGCATGGATTTTGTTCTTGGCTTACTGAGGACATTAAGAGGTTATGATTCCATATTTGTTGTTGTGGATAGATTCTCTAAGATGACACATTTCATACCATGTAGAAAAACATCAGATGCAGTAAATATAGCAGATCTTTTCTTTAAAGAGATTGTCAGATTGCATGGATTACCAAAGAGTATCATCTCTGACCGAGACAGTAAGTTTGTCAGCTATTTTTGGAAAACACTTAGGAAGAAGTTGGACACTGAGTTGAAGTATAGTTCTACACTTCATCCATAGACTGATGGACAAACAAAGGTTGTAAACCGAAGTTTGGGTAACCTGTTGAGATGTTTAGTTGGAGACACACTGAGTAATTGGGATTTGATATTGGCACAAGCAGAGTTTGCATATAACAGTTTAGTGAATAGAAGTACTGGAAAGACACCTTTTGAGATTGTTAATGGCACGCAATTAAGAGGTATATCAGGCTTAAGAGACATTGCTGGAGAGGAAAAGAGGAGTGATGAAGGAGAGAAATTTGTTGAGTTTATGAAGACATTGCATGAGGAAGTGAAACATAAGTTGGAGCAAAGTAATTAGAAATACAAGGATAGTGCAGATAGATCAAGAAGATATAAGACTTTTGAAGTTGGTGATGCAGTTATGGTTCATCTAAAGAAAGACAGATTTCCTGTTGGAACATATGGTAAATTGAAAATGAAGAAATTTGGTCCTTGCAAAATATTGAGGAGATTTGACAGTGGAAATGCTTATGAAGTTGAATTACCTGATGACATGGATATATCACCTATATTTAATATTTCAGATTAGTATGAGTATCATGAACCTGATGAAGAAGTGTCAGTATCGAGTGATTATCCGAAGAAACAGATAGAGGAAATTGAGTAGATTTTGAAACAGAGAGTTGGCAGAAGTGCAAGAGGAAAGAATTACATGGAATATTTGGTAAAGTGGAAGAACAAACCGATTGAGGACTCATCTTGGATTTCTCAATCTGAGTTGGATTCAATTCAGGTTGGACCTGACCCATGATTCAGAGAATCATTTCTTTTAACCCCAGGTGTCTGATGCAGGAGCATCTTGGGTTCTTTGGCAATCCCGATCAACCAAAAATATGTTTGTTTTAGTTTTGTAGCTTGTTTGGAGGCTGCTTGGTAAAGTGCTCGGTAACTGCTGTTGCTCGGTTACTTACTCTGTCTTGCTTTACCGACGGGTCCCGGTGTATGTTGGCTGCTCGGTTGCTTCTTTCACTGAGTTTTTTCTGTTGCTCGGTTACCCTTCTTACCGAGTCGTTGCTATTGCTTTGTTGGTCTTCACCGAGTTGTTTATCTTGATCTGGCCGACTTCTGCATTTAATTTCCATAGCGTAATTAATGTGGGATCTCTCATTGGGGTGTGTGTGGACCTAAATCTGGGTCGTAGCCGTTTCCTATATTGGATCTTTAGGATCTGAGTGCCGACCTCCTTGGTGGACTCTTGTATATATTTTGATTTTTGTTCTTAGATTAGGGGGGAGTTTTTAGTCAGTTATTGGAATAGAAGATTAAGGGTTAGCAAATTCAGATCGCAGGTCTGTGACCTTGCATGTATCAAGATTATTCTGTAAACATCTGAATGTATATGGCTGAAACCGGGAAGGCCTTACAGCCCGACATGTAATGAGTTTGATGATATAATACAATTGTTCTGCTGTTTCTTCTCTCCCTTTTTGTGTTATTGCTTCCATGTTCTGCAAGTTGGTTTGGATAGCTGGGAGTGCCTAGGGCCCTGTTCTCCTCACCCTCCTTGCGTCACCTTTCTGCTTAGATCTCTCTTTTGCTTTAGCAAATGCGATGAAGGATAGCTTCATCAACTCATCTTCATCCATACTCTCAACATCAGTGTTCAGAGTCTTATCTCCACTTGCCAACAATAAAGATGAAGAAACAAATGCATGAGTTTCTTGTTTCTCTTGAACTTTAATCATTGTTTCTTTCATAGCTTCAACTCACTTTCTGTTCTTCTTTCTCTATCACTTCTATATCAATGTTTCCTTCAATGTTGGTATCCTTCTCAAAAGAATCATTAACATCTCGCGAGGTGTCGAAAGACACAGACACACCAAAAACAAAGAAATATGGTTGCTTCACAGTACTCACAAATTCACTAGTATCTTCGCCCATTGACTTATCAAGACTTATTTCAGCCATCCTTGATGACTCACCTCTTTCAATAGTTTTAGGCTTAGCAGCCTTTGGTGGTAAGAGGTTTTCAGGTTTAGTATCCATCAGAACCTTATCCAAAGCCTTCTGTGTTTCCTCAATCACTTCATCATACATTCTCCCCATTATCTTTACCAATCTTGACTTAGTTCTCAGCAAAGGTTTTAAATCTTTTAATATCTTTTCCATTTCTTTAACAAAAACAACAGGTAACATGTTTTCAACTGCTTGTGCTTTGATTGTTTCATCTTCTATCTGTGCTAACTATTTCCTTATTTCCAATTTCTCATAAAGTTCTTTAGGTATACTGCCTTCAACTTCTAACAAGTTCTTCTTAAAAGCAAGCAAATGATTTATTACCATGTCTTCAATCAAAAGTTTATCAGATGTATCATACCTCTCATAGTATCTGATCAAGGTATTAAGCTTTCCTTGCTCAACTATTCTCTTCTTCAATATTTTCATGTCAGGCTTCCAGAGATGTTTCACATCAACGCTCTTCTCTTCTACTTTCTTCTCTTCTACCTTCTTCTCTTCTACTGCCTTCTTTTCTCCTTTCTTCTCTTCTCCCTTCTCTTCAACTTCAGTCCTTTGTTTCTTAGACTCTGTTCTTCGAATGATGTATAAACAAGTTCTTTCGATTGACCTTATACTTCGCTGTGTAAAGAAATGACACAATTACCAATAAGCTCATCTCAGCATATAATTCAGCCGATTAACACTCTAGCGATCACAACATAAAGATTTGTAAAACCATGCGATCATAGATATATGTTCCACAACATTTCTACATACTCTCCCTAAGCTCGCAAGAGTTTACTCCTCATGATCAGGGACTGGATAGATTTCTGATGTTTCCTTTCCAATGCTCCCCCTAAGGCCATGCTTGGCCATCTAGATTGATGTAGCAATGTTAGCATCAGGCGAAGGCACAGTAGCATCTACTGACTCCCCCTAAACCAATACCTCACTTGTTTCTTTTACCTTCCATACCTTACCACTGTTTTCATCTTCAAGATTTTTGAAATGACGCTTGAATTCATCCATATATTCTGCAAGACTTTTACCAGTATTACCAATATTCTGCTTTATAACCATAGGCGGTGGTCCTCTTCTGTTATCAGTTCCATTGTACCTGCAAAACTTTGCTATATGTCTTGGATTATGACATTTGTAGCATGTAGGAGGTGGTCTGTTCTGATTAACCTACAACTTACAATACCTTGCGATGTGCCCAAAGTTATTGCATTTGTAACATGTGATCTTAGCTGCTGTTTCTTCCATAATGTAATCTTGTTTGATTCTTGATTGATCAGGTTTCCTGCATTCTGCTTTCTTATGTCCATATGCATAACATTTGTTACAATAGCCATTAAAGAATTCAAAAGGGGCTTTAGCTTTGCAGTCTCTCTTTATGTGTCCAAATTTGTTGCATCCAAAGCATCTACCTCTGAAAGATCTGATCTTTTCATTAGGTTCTTCAAGAGTAGGTCTTTCTCCATCAGTCTTCGCTTCAGATTTTTCTTCTTGAGTCTTTGAACATTCAACTTCGTTGAAGCCAACTCCAGTCATGTCTCCTTTAGGTTTTTGTCTATCTCTTTGCTCATCAATCTTATCACTGCTCATATGAAGTTTCTCAATATGTTTCTTAGCCTCAACAAGTTCTCCTTTTATGATCTGATTATATTTCTCTAATTCCAGATGTTTGTTCTTGTAGTGATCAAGTTCAGTCTGCATTTGTCCCATCTGAATATTAGCATCTATTAAGATTTCTTCAATTTTGTTTCTAGCATCCTTTTCCTGTTGAATTTCTTTAGCCATCTGTAGTGAAGTAGTTTCATGATTAAGCTTCAAAGTATCTTTCTCTTGTTCAAGCTGTTTTATCTGATCTGAAGTGTCATTGTCAGAATCCTCTTTTATCTTATCCATAAGATCTTATCTCTGACTTCTGGAAAGTTCAAGCTGTTCTTTCAGTTTCTTGGTGGATCCTTCTGCTCTTCTCAATTTGAATTTCAAGTCACCATTCTCTGCTTTAGCTTTATCCAGGTCTTCAAGTGCCGCTTCAAAGTTTTCCTCCAAACTTTCAGAATCCATCTTGATTTCCCTTAAGCTGTTAGACTTTCTCTCCAAGGGCCAAAAGCTCTGATACCAATTGTTAGGATTAAGTAATACTGAGAGGGGGGGTGAATCAATATTACAACACTTTAAACTTAAACCAATTAATTTCCAACTTAACCAGATAAATACTGAAATGAAAAAAAACATAAACACACAACACAACTCATAATACCATGAATTTGTTGTCGAGGAAACCCTGGCCAAGGTAAAACCCCGGTGGGGATGGTACCCACAAATATGTACTAAAAGTATACTGTCCCTGTTAGGAGACCTAGCCCTGTTAGGAACTGATTATTACATTAGCACATTTCCTTGTTAAAGGAATACAAAACCATGTTAAAGCTATACTAAGTTCACTGCTCATACTATTAGAAATATGATTATGTTACAATGCTTTTCTCAATAGTGAACAATACAAGCATCTGCTATGCTTAAATAGTTCCTGTTTTAGTTCACATCATCATCTGTCTGATTCTGACATCACAATGCATTCATTCATTTGTTCGCATCACATCCATACAATCACTCACTCATCCACATCTGTCTCTCACTTCGCCTCTCAAAAGCTCTTCATATATATATATATATATATTATTACATTACCCAGTTGGCTTCCAATTACATCACAAAATAGAATTAATACTTAAACAAAAAGTAATTACCAAGTCGGCGATCATACACTATCAAAACATAGGTAATCCACAATCCAAATCCAACTTAGCACGTTTGGACTTCACATTATACTCCCTCAATCACCGCGACTGTTCATCTACCCTGTATCACTGTTACTATGTCTTCAACTATCTGTAACTCACTGTGCTCAACACCAAAACTCAAGCGACCTTAACAGAAGGTCATACATATCCAAAAATATCTTCTTCTACGCTCGCATGTCTTCATTCATCATATACTATCTTTGCTGATCAAAACTGTACTGCCATACTCTGTAAATCTGCTTTCTGTACTTGGTCATTTTGCAAGCTATATCTCCAAAACTATGTTTCACTCTAAGCGACCATCCATACCAGATTGTTGCCATAAATGACAACCCTCAAGTGTTCCATAACACTCCTGAATGAATCACTTGCCAACAGAGACTACGTCTCCATTTATAATCACTCAATTATGAATAATGAAGGAAAGCCATCTTCCCTTCCACATCATCAGTTTGGCTCTAGATCCTACCACCACTACCTTCCATTCCTAAGAAGAAATATTTACATTTTAATATAATATATTAAATCTAAAATAATATTTTAAATTTAATAATCTATTTTTAAGAATTTAATTTCTATTATTAGGCTAAACTGTATTTATGATTTTTATATTATTTTCATATGTATTATGGGCAAACCTAATCCCATTTTTATAGCCAAATCTATGTACCAAACCTCTGTACCCATGCCTGAGCTCTTAGCTTAATTTTTAGCCCTTTCACACACTTGCATAATCTATTGCAAATCATTGCATATAAAAAACACAATTTTCAATGGTAGAGAAATGGAATTTTGGGGACACAAACTCTCGCTAGGTAAAATATTTCTGTCAGGAAAAGGAATCCAGAATTGGAAATCCTTTAGTTGAGGCCATTCTGCTAGTTATGTTATTTGAATCTACCAGGGGAATATTTTCAAATTGGTACTATATGATTGATGCCATGGATTTTACGGGTGAATGGTCACATTCTGTTGTAATATTTTAGTTAGCTATTTTCTTTGTTCACATATTATGAGTGAACAATCTTCGATAGCTATTTTGTTTTATAGTCCACTGAAGATGTGCTATATGCTTCTTCTATTGACTTAAGTTACCTGAACTTTTATGGATACATTAACACAACTTTACATCGCCATTTATAGACGTAAATATTATAAGATTTTTTCTGTTTATCAAATATGGAATGATCATTATCATTTTATTATACCCAAGAACTCATTTCATCATTTTGTTGATTATCACAAGTTGGCAAGCACAGGGAACTCTTTCTGTTCACTTTTAGTTAACAGACGCATTAAACTATATCGAATATTTGGTCATTTGTGGATGTGAATAGATGATGATCATTAAAATTTTATCATATAATGAAGAATGCCACAACTTATTCCCTCAGTTTGTTGATTATCACGGTTGACATGCACAGGATCATGTCTAACCCCCATATTTTTTCCATTAATGTTGGATGTTTTCTTAAAACTTCAGTTGCCAATTTTTTTTATATATTGAATATGGTATACAAAAAATACAATGTAAGTCTGGTCTGCTCGTATAAAACTAAGACAGCATAGCAAAAATCACTGCTAAACTACCCCCCAAAACTAATCATATCACCACAATCGAGGAGTTTATGATAGAGAGTACATCAAATCGAATGTTTTATCCAAAAGAGAACAAGAAACATCTACACAAAGTCATCCAAATCCCATGACCAAGTAGTTCCATATCTCAAAATAGGGTTTCATTCTCGTCTATCATGGAAATTTTATCAAGAATTTCCACATTGGGGTTCAGAGCAATAAAAACTGTCGCATTTAAATGTGGGAGTGTGGCCCGCGATTCTTGAATTTGCAAAACATTTCCCATGGGTTTTAGAATTTGAGGTAGAAAGCCCCAAAACTCTGATGGGAGTTTTTTAATTTTCATCCAATTTTGTGATGCCCTATCCAGAGTTTGGTCTAGGCTACCTTTAGGGGACCAAGGAAATGCCCTAAACAGGGCTTGCCCAACATTCCAAAATCTTTTCTTAAGAACTCTTTCTTGCATGTTATGGTTTTTAAAAATAACCATAGATAGTCCTTTCTGCATCATCCGACACAAAATGGCATTTATTCCTAACTTTTTGCTCCAAACATTGGCAATCCATTCATCAAAAAATTTCCTTGATGGTAACAAAGTGATATCCATACACAAAGAAAACTGCAACATTTCTAAGTCTATTTTGCTCATTCCTAATAGCTTTCAACATATCTTCATTTGGAGACGAGGAAAGAACTTTCGTTCTAGACAAAGGCACCTTACCCTCTTTTCCTTTTCTAGCATCTCCAGTGGGGAGGTTGCCTCCATCTCCCACTCCATTGGTTCCGTGTTCCGTTAATCCTCTGGTCTCCACTAAATTGAGGGTCACGATTCCTCCATTGAAACACACAAAGGGAGGGCACTCAGGCTTCGTCTCTTTTGCAACCAAAGCTGTTCTGTAAGAAGGTTTTTGATTATTACCCTTCAACTGGTCACCATTTTTTTCATTGCTATTTACATTAATGTCTTCCTTTACTCTGCCCAGGTCTACATTAATATCCCTTATCACACTTGCTTATTGACGTCTCCTCAAACATGTTGGACACTATGAAATAAATGCAACCAAAGCCAACAACACAAATGTTTAAAGGTTTTGGGGAGCACCACATAAGTACATTAGGACCTATCTGTAGATGTGAGTTTTGTTCCATGACAACATGCAGAATCAAATACTTAGTATTCCAAGATGAAATACCAAATACTCAATCCTCTCTTCATATAAAGGTCATCTCTCATGCTAAGCTTGCAACGTAAGATCATGAAATGACTTCAAGGTTCTTTCTATAGTGGACATTTGCCCAGTGAAATAATGTGATTTGCTGGTAATCACTTAGGGGACTTATGCTATTCATTTGATATCAAATGTTTGCATTTCTAAAGATTTGGCTTCACAATGTGCAATGAAAATATAGTTTTTCTCTTTCAACTCTTCAACTTCAACTTAAACTTAAACTTAAGCTTTACTTCTACTTCTACTTCTAACTAGGAATGCAAGGAATCATGGATGGACTTGGACTCTATTAGATGCAGCTTTATCAGTGACTTCCACCCACCTAGTGCAAGCTTCTAAGGAATACTTGAATGGTTTTCAAATCAATATCTCCTCTCCAATCCCATCAATGGATGCAAACTAAAAATTGAATATCAATTGAAGTTAAGAGCAATCACTAGCTTACCACACAAGGCACCTTTACAATCCAAGAGGGCTAGTGGCCTAGTTTATATTCGAGTCAAACAAGCAAACATCCACAATTGCTTCCATCCAACTAAGTTACTTTTAACAACATGAAATGAAATCTACTCCAAGTGAAAGATTGAAGAAACCATGCAATACTCCAAATGTCACATACATTCACCATGAAAGCCCAACAATGAAAGGAATTTTTTGGTAGTATGATGACAACAATTTGATCAAGTCTCCCTTGGCTAACCTACTCTAATCTCCTACTAGCTTTCTAGCTTCTACAATCGTGGATCTAACTCCCTCTCTCTCTCTCTAACTAACTAGCTAACCCTTTACAAATGAGAAGGCCTTTTCCTTTAATAGATGTCCAATTACAATGAAGGGCCAAGATTCATTTGAAATCAAGGACCAAGATTAATCCCTAGAAACCTTAATTAGGGTTGCCAAATTTTCAATCAATTACATGAGAGCACCAAATCATGGGCCAATAAGAAAATTACAATGATTTTTCAACCAATGAGAAAATAGGACACTTGGTATGCTGTGATTGCTTGTGCTTGAAATTGGAATTTTCTGATTGGCGAAGACACCCAATTGCCACCTCATCATACTTATCATGTAGCTTTGATTAATCTTTGTGAAGAGAAAATATCTCTTGATACTCAACACTGCCCAGGTTTCCAACATGATGGCATATTCCCAAATTGCTTCATATTCTCAACTCTTCTCCGTCTTTGTTCTTGGAAATATTCTCTTTGCCATGATTCGAACTTGTATCTTGAAGTTTCTTTTGATGCCTTGACCTTGTCCTTTGGTAACTTGGTGTGAACTTCCTTCCCACTTGAGATCTTTGAACTTGAGCTTGGAGCATTCTCTTGAAGCTTTGAACATCTCCCTTAGCCTGCAAAATATACCAAAACATGTCTTACTTATCCTTGTTCAAGATGCAATAATACTGTCCTAAGAATCTGAAAGTAGGAAATTAGAAATTGAATCCTTTGGATGAATCTCATGAAGTTAGTTTAAAACTCTTCACCATGATTTCATTTCCAGATTTTGAATGCAATTTTCCTAGCATGCCTACCCTTGGAAGATCATGAGATTCCAAACAACTCAATTTATTAGCCAAAACAATTTTCATTTTCAGATTACAAACAAGATTTTGAAGTCTGATTACTCCCGTAATTTTGCATTTTTGAGGATTGAAATTTGAGAAACTCATTGTGCAAGAGGATGAATTCGAATTAGGAAGCAAACCTCTGATCTTTCATTATCATAACATCCACCACTCATGTTTGTTTCTTGGGAAATTCTGATTTTGCACATGCCTGTAGCTTCCAAGTGGGATTTTGGGATAGAAATGAGGGTCCACTTGCTGCTTCTTCCTACACAATCATGCCAATTTACTCCCGCTAATGAAGTGCTGGGAAGTTGGGATCAAAACCACCCCCAATTGTCTAATTTGCTTCTTAATTCAATTCTGCTACAAGTTCCGATCTGCACTTTGCTGGAGGAAATTTGCTTGTTTATTGATGTGAAATGATCTCCAATCTTTCCCCTTTATATACATTTCCCACCCCACCTTGTATAGCAGGCCAACCTGGATTCTAGGAGAGTAAAAATAAATAAATTTAGCTTACTATGCCCTGGCCGACTTGAGTTATATTGAATTTTGTTGCTGTTTGCTGAGGATTGAGCCATGGGAAGGGATTGGGAGCCAAGGGGATACATGGCGGAATTGTTGGAATTGTCCCATGCATAGGACAATTCCGCCCAAGTCAATCAAGCTCTAACTTGTCTTCGTAAACTGAATTGTCTTAAAAACTTTCTTGCTTATCCTCGCCATTGCCCAAGGGAATTCACCCAAAACACCAAGGAGGGGCGGAAATCTTATGCTCATGGGACAATTTGTGTCCTATGATTGGTCGGATTCCGACCAGTCATAGGACAAACTTACTTCTCTCTTTGTTCTTCCTCGAAACACCTATTCCTTGGTCAAAAAAATCCTTGCCCATCATTCCTACTTCTCATGACAAGAGCTTCCGTTTCCATGCTTGAAATGGGGGGCGGAAATTTGAGGATGATGGGAGCGGAAATGTCCCATGCATAGGACAATTCTGTGTCCCGTAGGAGGTGAATTTCTGCCACGCCAAAGATTCCATGCCAAGTTTAGTTTCGTATGCTGATTATTCATCGTCTGATCATTGTTCAACCCTTCCAACTTCTACCTTGAACAAGTAAACTCATTGATTCCATGGCAGAAATTTGATGGCTATGGGACAAAATCTGTCCTGTAGGAGGTCGGAATCCACCGTACCATGAGACATGGTAGTTTGTAGTTAGCCATTTTTCAGTTCAGGGGCGAGAGAGTTTATACAAATATAACATTTAAGTATAAGTCTGATTTCTTATACTTTAAGTTATATTTGCATAAATACTTTCAGGGTGTTTGAGATAGGTTCCAACTTCATAGGAGTTAAGATGCAGATTCTAGATTTTGGGGGTTTTTGAAAAATTCCAGACTTAGCCAAATTTCAGGATTTAGCAAGCCTTCAGTAGGGTTACCTCCCACAATCCATCATGGCTTTTTAAGGTCAAACTGAAGCTGGCAAAAGGATTCTTAAAGGGTTTTAACTTGTTTTATCACAAATCACCTGGTTTAGATCCCATCTCCACGACAGACTTAGCTTAGCTCTCACCCAAATCCCAGACAAACATGACTTCCCAGCAGTCCGAAATCACTCAAACCTCACTTGCCGGACCTAGGGACTTGAAAACTACCACCGACAAAGACTACCTAAGACCACTACTGCTATCACCAAAGAAAAAGAGTGGGGTCCCCCCCCATTTGCAATGGAGCGATGGTGTGAAAACCTCACAACACTATCTCAAGGACACAAACAATGAAAACATTAAAAACGAAAGAGCACAAACATAAAAAAGAGGACAAAGAAACCTAATCAGCACCAAGGACCTCCATTGTAGAGTGGGACTCCAAGAAAGTTGCAGAGCAACTTTACACCTTCTACGGAGCACCCTCACAAATTCTAAGTATAAAATTCAGTTGCCAATTTTAAACTCCCAACTGTTGTTTTATATTTACAATTCTAACTTAGGACAGACCAAGACACCTTGGACCTCCCATGTGATTACTGGAATGCTTCACCACTGAGCTACCGACCCCTCATGGTTGATGGTTCCTTTCCAGTTGGAGTGTGGTATAGTTTTTTCAAATACTAACTCCATTTTATCACTGGCTACCATCTCCTTCTCATTTCAGTGTGGTTTGTTTTCTTCTAACACCTATTCCATTCACTGAAGTTACCCGTGTTATTCCATAATCATTCCTGCATCCTTTACCTGGATACAGAACCTAAGCTCTCCTCTTTGTCTGGACATTTTTTCCCAACATTTCCTGTGTCCTATGTTCCACCAAGTTTCTAGGATGTGGGCACTGGGGGATGCCTTTTGGGGAAGGGATTTTCTGAGGCCAATTTTGGGGATGGTAGGGTACAACTATATACAAATATATATACATTATAGAATCATTCATCATATTGACATGTGCATTATACTATCCTTTAAGCACAATAATCTTTATGCTATCAGATGTTGGATGCATTCTTGTGAATAGTTAGTCTATAAGTATATACCTTCATTGAAATCCCAATAAATTGCTCAAAGCATGTATTGTTTAGAGTGTCAGATTTGAGGAAATGTCCCCAAGCCGTCCCCATGCCTGAGATGTCCCCGGTATAGGTACAAGGGCCGAAAACCCCGGGTACGCATTCCTGTGTAACAGAGCCTTGTCCCATTAGATGCTTTTCATTTTGCAACATGGTGGTTGACAATAAAATTTTGCAGAAATAATTTCTAACAATTAACTGTCTCTGTTTCATTTAAAAAAAAACTCGTGGGCATTTTCAAGAGCCTGTGTTTTTGACTATTTTGTGCTTGAAAGAATCCTGCCATCAAAACCAATATGTGCATGTTCTTGTTCTGACTATTGAGATATCCTTCTCACATCCAGTATTAAAAAATTGCACGCACACCTTACATCTGCACATTGGCTCAAACTGCCTTTAAAATATTACATTTTCTTGACATTATAGTGCTTTTGAATTCAAAACTATTCGTATTCAAAAGTTAAGGAGGAAAATGAGTGTGTTTAGAGATGACTTAGACAGAGAGAAGTTCAGATAAGCCTTACACCATTTAGTATCATAAGAGTTGCACAACAGAAATATGAGAACATGGCAAGAGTAGTTCAGATAAGCCCTACACCAGTCTGTACCTTAAGAGTTACACAACAGAAACATGAGAACATTTCTGTTATTACCCAATTATTAATTCACTTGCAAGTCAGCACGATCAATTGCAGCAAAAGTACAACCTTAAAAGAGAGCACCAATCATATTCTATACTCTCTCAAACAAGGAGTCAACTTTGTTAATTCAAGTCGAGTGACGAGGTGCTTCTCTCCAAACTCAAAGGAGAAAGTAGAATTTTCAGAAAAATATTCACTTAGAATTAGCCCATAATATTATATTTTTGTTAGAAATAATCTACCAATGGTTTTACAAAGATTTGCAAACATTTTATACCTTTTTCTGGCAGGTATTTGGGGAAGCCCAGGCTGGGAACTGTCTTGGAGCTGTTGAGAGTGACTGATTATGTCAATAAACAGTTTCATGATATTGAGTTGCCATTTATTGTTCTCCATGGTGATGCTGATGTGGTGACAGATCCATCTGTTAGCAGAGAGTTGTATGAGAAGGCGAAGAGCAAGGACAAGACTCTCAAGATGTATGAGGGGATGTGGCATTCGCTTCTATTTGGGGAGACCGATGATAATATTGCAATTGTGCGCAAAGATATTACTGATTGGCTTGCATACAGGATTGTCAGCAAAAGCTGATCAAAGCATCCTTTGCTCACTTCCAACCTGATAAAATATCAGGTTAATACATTGAAAGCTGAATTTCGTAAAATTTTCATTGTATTCTTCAGGCTTTTGAGTCAAATTTTAATCACTCTGTAAGTTACAACTCAAATCTTTAATAACTATGCGAAACTTCGACTTGAATAAGTATATAATCTTTAAATTTTTACAAAAACCATGGTAAAATTCAAATTTCATATTTGTTAATTTTGATTTAATTTTATATGTTCTTTAAGGTTTACAATAAAATTTGATATGTTGCTTTGATTCAAATCGTCATGTATTTAAAGATGTATGCAGATCGTTGTGCATACTCTACGCTTTAATTCTCATCTTTATGTATTCTTTAAGCTTGTGCTGAAATCTCAGACTCAGATAAGTCTGTTTGTATTCAACAAACTTTTGATTATAGAAGCTATAGTTAGAATAATATTTATGGTTTTCTTATAGTATTTGCAACTAGTGCATAAGTGCAGTAACAAAATATAGATGTAGCACGGACACACGATATTTATTTCTTTTAAAAGCATTCTTAATCAATATTTCGAAGGCTTTGTAGTGTGCAAAAGCAAACATACAACTGGTAAATAAAGTCACACTCCATTGGAATGCTTAAGGTTGGTACAGATTTATGTGAGGATATTAAGTGTACTTTACACAAGCAAACAAGGGATATCATGGCGACCCCATTTTAATTAGGTCAAAAGGAACATGACCGATGCTTAGAAGGTCATCCCTTTCTAATGAATCATTTCACCAGTACTACAAATATTTTCTTAGACATCTTTGATTAAATAGAATATTTTCTTTTAATGTCATGAATTGATTATGGATATGGCATCTTATTGCTCTACTTCGGATGTTTTTATCATAATGAGCACAATTTTATGCTTTTATTTCCAAACAGGACAGGTATTATGCCAAGAGTTGCAACTAGAGTGGCAGTAAAGAGTTTGTAATGACACGAGTGTGTTAACAAAATCACATTTGCTGCTGACTTGTATTCTAAAAGAAAAATTTCTTTGGTGTCCAACAAAAGTATTTAAAAAGATTGAATATAAACAAAGAATAAATTACCTTTTAAAATTTCAATGAAATTGTTCAGAACAAAAATTCAAAAGAGCAGATGAGTATCAATAAATATATATATGTGGCTCTAGACTTAATATTTAAGCTTCCTGTTGTGTTGTAAAACGCACCCCATTGCAAATGGGGACCCCCTTTTGCTTTGTAGTTCGTAGTTTGTTTAGTTTAGTTCTAGTTTGGCAGTGATTTTGAAGTCTTGCAACTGGAAAAGATAAGTTGAGCAAGGTCTTAGAGGGTACAAGTCAACCCTTAGTTGCAAATTCGGATCTAGGATTGAGTTGATGGTTTCAATTGTTCGAGCGCTTAGTGAATCCGAAAATGCAAGATGAAAGTCATAGGAATGCCTAATGAGGAGTGAAATATCAGTTTGCTTCTTGAATGCAATTCACTTGCATGTGCACAATCTCAAACCTTGTCAAAACTCCAATTCGCAAATCGTTGAAAATGTTTTTAGGAGAAGCCAAGTGATCTTCTGATTTCACAGGACAAATTTGCAACTTTCAAAACAGCAAAGGCAAATCTTGATCATGAAGGAAAGGGGATTTAGATGTGAATGATTGGAGGCAATTTGAGTGTTGGCAAAAACTAAAGACAACCCTCATTCCAAAATGAACTTGGATTTTGCATCTTGAAGTTGCTGAACACTTGAAAAGACCTTTTGAAAACCACAGTGCAGATTTCCAAGAGCAGGTTGGAATCTGACCTTGTCTAGGGACAAAATTCTAAGACCCTCTTGAATTCCAAGTTTCCAACCAACATATTTGATGAGAAATCTTGAGACAAGTTCAAATCTGGGTTTAGTAACGAGTTTCCCAAGCAAGTTTGATTTGATCTCCACACCTTTGGCAATAATTGAAAGCAATGAAATCTGATCTGAATTCGAATGAAGGAAATCTGAACAAACAAAGGGAGAAAGTTGAATTTACATGTTGGAATGCAAAGACATCCTATGTTGGATTGTCTTGTTGGAGAGTTCCAAGCCCAGGTTGGATTTCAACCTTGACTTGGGAAAGATTTCCAAGGTCAGGTCGAAATCCGACCTTGACTTAGGAAAACTCCTCAAGCACTTGTGATCTTCGCCTTAAAATGTGAGAAAGGCTATCAAAACAAAAATTGGATTTCCAATTTCCAAGTTAAAATCCAATCCATTTCAAGGAAATTTGATCTGATTTGAAAGAGTCTAAATTGACAAAAGGAAAATCTAAGTTTCAAGAAATGTTTGCCAAGGCTTTATGAAAGGCTTAAGGGGTTTAACGTAAATTTCCAAGAGCAGGTTAGAATCCCGCCTTGCTTTGGAATTGAATTCAAAGAACCTTCTGAATCCTGGCCAAGTATTGGCACATGTTTTCTAATTCAATACTAATAGTGATGCCCTTGCAATCTGAATTCAATTGTTGTAATGGAGAAATCTGGGCATGTTGACAGGGAAATTCAAGCGTTTGTAATCAGATCCGAGTCTATTAAGGAAAGTAATCATGTGATGGAGGAAGAAAATTGATTGGCAAATGCAAGAAAATTGATTTGCAAATGTGAAAACTAAACTATGGAATGGAGGAAATGATTTTGCAAACCAAAATTTCAAATGAGCAAGAAGATGAAATCAGTTGGTTGAACAAATGCATAACTTGAGCACCTTTGGAATAAATTCCAAGGATAGGTTGGAATCCGACCTTCCCTGAGAATAAATTTCCAAGGGGGTTCGGAATGCCGACCACCCTTAGAACAAATGTGAGTTGCCAATACAATTTGCAAATTCAATGAAAATCATGAGCAAGTCGGCCATGGATATATGAAAACAAGTTACAAATTCAACAGCATTTAATCAGGTTGGCCTAAGTAGACAATTAAATTGCAAATTTGATAACACTTAAGACAGGTTGGCCTTGACGGAGATTAAATAGATTGCAATTTAAACATAACCTTAATCAGGTTGGCCACCAAGAGGAGACATGTCTTTTGGGGCAGACGCCTATATATGAAAGTTGGAAACTCCCCATACCAAAAATCAAATCAGTTCTGTGATGAAAAGATCAGAGAAAAACTATAAGTGCAAAAATCAGAAGGGGTGAAAATCAGAACACAAAACTTCTTGGAAACTCAGATTACCTTAAAACTCCAATCAGGTATGGCTGGGAAGCGAGGTCGAAATGATAAAATCATCAAATTGAGTGCCTGCTAGGTGTTTTGCAAGAGAAATTGAATGTTGAAATTCAGAAACTTGGAAATCTACATTCAAATCAGAAGATTGTTTTATGACATAGTTAAGATTGTAAGCATGAGAAATTCTTTCATCCAAATACAACTCCCAAGTTAGGTTGAAATCATATTATTAGGAAGAGTTGTTTAGTCATAAGAATATCTTGATTATGTTCATATTTGCCATTTTACAAACTCAACACAAGTATTTTCTTGGTTGCAAGGAAATGAGGAAAGGAAGTTCGAGGACTAGGAAAAACCATGGCAACATCAAGGATACTTGCATGAGGGAGTCCAAGCGAAAAAGGGGATACATGAGTTGGACATTTCATGAGCACCGGTGATACTCAAGGGTGAGCACTTTAAGACTACCACATCAAGATCAATATGGCAGCATCAACAATTTGCAAGACATTCATAAAGCAAAAGAAGACATTTAAATTTGGAGATAAAAATTGAAAGTGGAAGTGCATTTAAAGGAAAAGATCTCAAGGCTTGAGAGAGAAATCACGACAATGACAAGGCAACATGAAAGAAGAAGGCACCATCACCATGATCAATGTTGTATATCCAAATTTGTTAGAAACTTCTACCAATGATGATGATCGAATTGTTAATATACACATCTCATGGAATGAGGAAACCAAGATGCGAAACAGATTCAAGTTCAAGTCATGAAGCAAGGTCAAAACCAAGATATCAAGTCAAGATTAACTATTTCAAGCTCAAGCAGTTTCAAAGACACCTCAATGAGAAGCTTTCCAAAACAAGGAGGATAAGAAATGGAGATCAAACAATATGAGCATGCTGAGTTGGCGTACCTTCATCTTCACCAATCGAGTCATTTCAAATGTACATGTGGATTTCATTTAATGCTTTACCACAATGAATTTTCTCATTGGTCAATCCTCAAGAGGATACGTATCTCAATGCAATGTAATTTTCTCATTGGCCCACAAATTGGTCTCTCATTGTAATTGGTTAGCATTTAATGCTTGTAAGTGGTAGTTACATTAGGGTTGTGTTGGCATAATCTTGGTTGTTGATCTCAAATCAATCTGGGCTGTTAATTGTACTTGGAGCCTCTATATAAGTGCTGCTCAAATCATTTGTAAGGAGAAGATTTGAAGAAATTGTTGCAAAAAATACTACCAAAATTATTCCTAATTCATTGTTGTTATTATGGTGAATACTTGTCAAGTTCCAACTCTCTCGCTTAAAATAAGATTTGTTTATGTTGAGTAGGAGATGAGTAGATGAATGGAAGATATTGTTGATTGGTTACTTATGGTAAAACTTATGTTCATACCTTTTGGTACTTGTTGATTGCAAGTAACAGTGTAAGGTTGGTCTGAACTCATTGCAAGTACTTAACATCAATTGGGAATGTCCATTTAGATTGCGCCAAAACTAGGTATTTGAATGAATGTTAGTAATATGAAAATCATCCACGCATCCTTAGAAGATTGCACCCTCCTTTGCATAGTTGATTTGGAAAAGCAAGGACTGATTTAGTTTCACCTCACCATCAATAGTCTCTTGTATTGAGTTACCTTAGATTCCTAAACCCTTATCCTTTTGCACTTTGTTTCATTTGAAGCAATTGAAGAGCTTAAATCACAAAATTATTCGCATTTAGAATGCTATTGTCCATGAATGAATAGCGTAAGACCCTTTGTGATTACCAACAAATCACATCATTAAATTGAGTTAATATCCAACACAAAGTCGCTAGTTCGTGGTGTAAACCTTAGGGTTTCCTTGTTTGATCACACAATCGCCATACTGTTTAGCATTTAAGGTTGCCTTGTTTAAGAGAGGATAGAATTGTTGGTATTTTATTTTGCATGTTGAGTGGCCACAAACATCCATAAAATTGGTGCTAGGAGGGTATAAACAAATTTATTCATGGAGATAGCAACAAGTATACGATTTCAAAAGTTACATCTAAGATATGATGGATCTCTTCAAAAGTTGAAAATCCAAAAAAAAGTGAAAAACTTGGAAATCCAATTTGTTTTTAGAAAAATCCAAACAATGGAAAGGTTTATCAATGGGAAGGAAACAATTTCATTGTCAAGGCATTTGTCAAGTTGATATTTATCAAATTTGGTGGGCTTTGAATGCAAAATTACATCCACAAAGTTTGTCCAAATTTGCATTATTAGGAAAGTGCAGTATTCATGAGACAACCGAGCATGATGAGTTTAATTGGTTGACATTTTTGTCAAGGAAGCTAGTATTAAAAGGAAAAATCTTATTTTGGAATATTCTCAACCTGGTCCCATTTGTAGAACCCAATGGTAGAGTCAACATGTTTTCAAATAACATTAAAGAGATGATCAAGAAGGGATAAGGTCTTGAGAAAGACTCGTGTAGAAGACATGTTGCTATCTTGTTGGTGTAGAGTACACAATGTGTCACATTTAGAATTCACCTGTCTATCATGCCAAGATATCATCAAACAAGCCAAGTGTGAAATGGGATGGTTTAATTTCAAGCCAAGTGCATGTCTTGAACAAATGAGTTTGATATCAAAATCACCTGAAGATGAAGAAAACAAGCTACAAGAAGACACCAAAATTGAGTCTAATGATAAAAGTATTCAAGTGGACAGAAAATTTTCAAGCATCTTACCGAAAGAACCTGTTGATGAAGTTAAAGAAGCAATATAAGATATTCAAAGAAGTGAACAATTGGTAAGTGAAGATCAATGTTTGGAAACATTTGAGAATGAGGAACCACAAGTCATTGCCATGAAGGAAAACTTACCACAACAAGGGGAAAGAGATTTCAATGAATCTCAAGAAAAGGCAATCCTTGATAAATGCTCATACACACTACAAAGGGGAAGGTTTAAATGAAGAATTGCAAGATATTTCTATAAAAGAATCAATTGATAATTCTATCTCAAATGATGAAGTTTCAAGCATCCTTAGTGAGAGGATGCAAAATGGTGAGAAAGTTATCATGGAGACAAGGAATGAAGAACAATTTGGGGGGTGGGGGAGGGGGTCACACTACAATTTGATATCATGTTTGAAGAAAAAAATGGAGAAATATTCAAAGATCAACTTATCAGAGAATCCCTAGTTTTTGAAGACATGCTTATAGAGTTGCACAAGGATGCATGGTTTGTGCAATACAATGATATATAAGTGGAAGAGATATTCCACACACACATATATACTTGTGTGTGTGTGTTGGACATGTATATATTTGAGGACAAGGACAAACCATGGCAATGCAACATCAATGATTCTTGCATGAGGGAGTCCAAGCAAAGGATGAGATCCAATATCAACACGGAGCTGGACATTTCATGAGCACGAGTGATGTTCAAGGGTGACCACTTTAAGACTACCACATTAAGATCAATATGAGAGCATCAACAATTTGCAGGACATTAATCAAGTGAAAGAAGAGGTTTAAATTTGGAAATAAAAAATGAAAGTGGAAGTGCAAGTGCAATGGAAAAAATCCTAAGGCTTGAGAGAGAAATCATGACAATGACAAGGCAAAATAAAAGAAGGCACCATCATGGTGATCAATGTTGTATATCCAATTTTGTTAGAAACTTTTACCAAGGATGATGATTGAATTATTAATATACACATCTCATGGAATGAGGAAATCTAGATACAAATCAAATTCAAGTTCAAGTTATAATGCAAGGTCAAAGCCAAGCTATAAAGTCGAGAACTATTTGAAGTACAAGCAATTTCATAGACACCTCAATGAGAATATTTCCAAGGCAAGGAGGATGAGAAGTGGAGCCAAATAAGATAAGCTTGTTGAGTTAGCACACCTTTATCTCCACAAATCAAGTTGTTTCATGTGCACATGTGGATTGCATTTAATGCTTTACCACAATGAATTTTCTCATTGGTCAATCCTCAAGAGGATATGTGTCTCAATGTAATGCAATTTTCTCATTGGCCCACAAATTGGTACCCTATTGTAATTGGTTAGCATTTAATGCTTGTAATTGATAGTTATATTAGGGTTTTGTTGGCATAATCTTGGTCATTGATCTCAAATCAACGCGGGTCGTTCATTGTACTTAGACCCTTTATTTAAGGGATATTCAAATAATTTTTAAGGAGAGTTTAAGAAATTGTGGCCAAAATATTGCCAAAATTATTACTAATCCATTGTTGTTCTTATGATGAATATTTGTGAAGTTTTGGAGTGTTGCATAGTTTCTACATTTTCTTCCTTAGAATAGGATTTATTTATGTTGAGTTGAAGTAGTTGAGTAGATGAATGGAAGATATTGTTGATTGGTGAATTATGGTAAAATTTATGTTCATACCTTTTGGTACTCGTTAATCACAAGTAACAGTGTAAGGTTGGTCTGAACTCATTGCAAGTACTTAACATCAATTAGAAATGCCCATTTAGATTGCGCCATAATTAGGTATTTGAATGAATGTTACCAATTTGAAAATCATCCACACATTTTTAGAAGATTGCACCCTCTTTTGCATTGTTGATTAGACAAAGCAAGGGCTGGTTTAGTTTCACCTCACTATCAATAGGCTCTTACATTGTTAGAGTTAGCTTAGATTCCTAAACCCTTATCCTTTTGCACTTTGTTTCATTAGAAGTCGTTGAAGAGATCAAATTTCCAAATCATTCACATTTAGAATGTTGATGTTCATGAATGAATAACGTAAGTCCCTTTGTGATTACCAACAAATCACATCATTGAACTAAGTTATATCCAACTCGAAGTTGCTAGTTCATAGTGTAAACTTAGGGTTTCCTTATTTGATCACACAATCACCATATTATTTACTATTTGAGGTTTTCTTGTTGAAGAGAGGATAAAATACTTGGTATTTTACTCTACATGTTGAGTGGTCACAAAAAACACATCAACACTTCCCAACAGATTGCTTAGAACAAATTTGATGATGTTGAATTCACAGTAGATGGAATTGATTGCTTTGGACGATAAATTTAGGCTTTTGAGGCCACTCAATTGTACAAGGATTTGGCCATGGAGAGTATTCTCCAATAGATCTAACATATATTCCTTTGTGTTATTTCTAACCTCAGGAGGAATGATACCATATGAAGTGTTTTGATCCAAAAATACAACTCTTTCAAGTTGCATAGGTCGCTGATAGCTGGAGACAATGTTTCAAAGATGTAGTCATTTGTGAGATTAGATATTATAGTCACGAGATTAATTCTTCATAAAGTGATATTTTTTAATAATTTAGTGACGGTTCTATAGGGGCTCACACCCACAAAATGCTAAAAGTAGTTTCATGAAAGGATGTCAAAATGACCATAGAACAAAGCAATCAACTTCCATAGACCGAACCTAAGAAAACCAACAAAAGAAAACATTCTTCCTCTTAGGGATTCAACACTACGAACAAACAAAATACCAACATTGAACATGACAGAAAAAGACTAGCATCCAAATTTGATTTACATCAACCAACCACCCCATTTGTAGAGTCCCCACCCACCTCACCCAATTACATCCACCACTGCCAAATGAGCCCGCAGTCCCCTCCCAACCATTGGGGAGGTGCTTGCCTCTTTTATGTCTAGAGAAGGGAACAAACTAAAGATACTAAGCATAGTCTAGTGGCCCTTAATCCCTAACTCAAGTTCTAACACACTTCAAGATTTTATGCATTGAAAAATATTAGTCTTAATGCACATAAAGGCCTTGTGACAAAGTGTGGAATACAAAGACAATCTACAAGTAATCATGAAAAAGGAGCTCATAAAACTGAAAGAGGGTTGTCAAATCCATTAACAAGCCCTATCAAGAGTGTAGTTACTCTTTCAAAACACCAATAACCTATAAAAATCCACAAGAACCAATCATATTCACAAGTGGACAATGAAATCCTTTCAAGCTATACTTAACATGCATATGACCTACTATCGAAGGCAACCTACAAGATTATTTTAAGTAGACAACCTACAAGTCTATTTTAAGTGGACAACCTACAAGCCTATTTTAAGTAGACAACCTACAAGCCTATAATACAATAATATTTATTGTTGAAGAGAGTAGTATAAGCCAAGCCTTGGTTTAGAATTATGTTTTGGTTCTTATTGAATCTACTTTATCTCTTTTATTTATTTTTTGATCGACACTTCATCACCTTTATTATTAAGAGGAATTGAGTGAATTAATATAGGTATTGTAACTCATCTTGAATCCTTTTATGCCATATAATAATTTGGGAATCACTAGGACAATCATACTCAACCATAATAGTCAATGAAACTTTATCATGCCATTCGATTGTTTCCTTAAGACTATCCACCATCATACTTAGCCATGAAAGTCATATGGGATTGTTATCACGCCATTTAGAACCCTATTACTCATGAAATCACAATGAAAGAAGGCTGAAAATTTGCCTTTAGGTTTATAGATCACTAAAAGATGTAATGAATGGGTATTATCATGAAAAAGGAGATTTTTCTTGAGTTTAGGGCTGTCATAGTCCACATAATAGTCCAAAGAGAAAAACGAGAAAATGATTGTTGAAACAAAATTTTCTAAATTGCAAAATTGTAGAGGTGTCAATAGATTTGAAAAAATTATTATGCTAGCAAGTTTGGGTGGGTGGGTGGGTGAATGCTAGTAGAGGTGTCTCTCATTCCCTAGGTCACTTGCCACACTATTTTTACCGTCTTTAAAGAGCCCTAAGAGAAAAAACTACCAAGCCATGATGAAGTATTTTTCAAAGCTCATGACACTTAGGAATGTTTCATTTAGACCCACAAGTGGATATGAGATTCCTCCATGTTAACCTCCCTTGATTTTGGTCAAATCAACACCACTAGAGCATACTAACAATGAATGTATTCTTACAAAAAGTGTCAATTAAGAGAAGTGCAAAAGACTAATTGTGCCAATGCATCTGAGTGGGTGGGTTAATGTTAAGGAAGGCCTATGCAATCACTTGATAATTTTGGGCTATTCTATTTGGACAACGTCTCTTAAGAGGGCAATGGGCAAAAAAAATGCCAAACTTTAATAGACTGGTTCTTAAAAATTTTGGCCCCTACCAATGCTTTGCTTGAACCAACATATGCATGTAGGGTCCCTCCACATATAGTAACCTCTATGAGTTTCTTTTGTCTCTAAACTTTTTTACTATGGAAATGATGGATGAAATGTTGTAAAAAGCATCTTTTTCATTCAACACAAACTTGTTGGGAGTAACATTTTATGTTCTTTGTCTCGAGGGAAAAAAAGTGACTATACCAACATGTTGAGGTGGGTGGATGAATTCTAGAGGAGACATCTTTTTGCAATACAACTATCTTGATTGTTTTAGGCTACACCATTTTGACAAAGTCTCTTAAGAGATCTAAGTGCAAAAAACCACCAAACTAGGATAGACTGGTTCTTTAGATCCATGACACCTAAGAATATGTTGTCTAAAATTATAGTTACACAAAGTCCCTCGAAAATAACCTCTCTCCAATTTTCTTTTCTCCAAACCATTTTATTGTGACAATGATGGATGAAATGTTGCAAAACATACTATTTGCAGTCAACTCAAACATGCTTGGAGTGATATTTTGCGTACTTCATCATGTAGATATAATTAATAGTGAAACACATTAGGGTGGGTGGGTGATTGTTAGAGGAGATCCCATTTAACACCTAGTTGTTCCTAGTGTTTTGGCCTACATTGTTTCGATAGTCTCTTTAGAGACCTAAGAGAAAAAAACTATAAAAGTATGGTATATTAATTCTCAAAACCTATGACACCTATGAATGTTCTATCAAAATATATAGTTGCACATTGGGCCCCTCCATAATAATCTCTATTTTTTTTTAATCTCCAAGCCATTTGATTGTGGTGATAATGGATGAAATATTGTAAATTTTTTTTGTGTGTTTGATACAAACTTGCTTAGAGCTATATTTTGCATCTTGCATCTCATGAGGCCTAATCAAATGCACAAATACATTAAGGTGGGTAGTTGAACACAAGAGGAGGCCTTTTTTTGCACAACAATTTTCTTGATCATTCCATGCAATAATATTTTGGAAAGTTTCTTAAGATCCCTAAGTGCAAGAACTTGCCAAACTATGACAGACTAGTCCTTCGAATACATGACACCCAAAATGTTCCATCTAAACATAACATTGCATGTGAGGTGCCTATATAATAGTCTGTCCTATTTTTTCTTATCTCCAAACTATTTGGACGTGGCGATGATGGATGAAATGTTAAACAAAGTATCATTTCCATTCGATACAAACTTTCTTTGAGCCATATTTTGTGTTCATCATCTTGTGGGGCCCAACACAGACACAATGGGGTGAGTGGATGAACACTAGAGGAGGCCCCAATTTACACCTTGGATATCTTGACCATTTTAGGCTGCATTATTCTAGAAAGTCTTTTAAGAAACCTAAATGCAAAAAAATACCAAACTATGATAGACTTGTTCTACATGTTGCATCTATGAATTTTATTTTTGAACCTGCAACTATATGTGGGGTCCCTCTACAATATTGTATTGTCGTAAATTACCGACCTTAATAATTTCACGCTAGGTTTAGTATTCATTTTGGTGCATGTGCTTTATTTATGTGTGTATGTGCCTAATTTTAGGATTGCTTTGACAAACTAGGTTTATTTCCTTATTCCCAATCTTTTTGCTAGTGCATTTTTTCGGACTAGGGAACCTAACACATTTGTCCCAATAAGGGCTCAACTTTCAAGATATGAAAGTTGGCCTTGTAGTTTGTGTGATTTAACTTTGGTTTGTTGGCCTATTAAAAAAGGTCATTTTTAAAAGGTGTAAGTTGCATATAAATACTTTCCTTTTCCATTTCAAAGTCTAGCAAGTAATCATTCTAATTTAATCTAGCAACCTATGCAATCCAATTCCAATAAGCAAGAACATTCAAGGAAAAAGACAATAAAGCAATTTCAAAGTCAAGCATTCAAGTTTGATACAAAAATTATGATTAAGTATGTTATGATAATTTATGTTGTAATATGCACTAACATGTTGTATGAGATTCCTTTAGAGGGTTTCACACCCAAGGTAAGATCTTATAATTTCAATATTTATCATTTATTTAGCCTCGATCTTGGGAAGGGCACATATTTTATCTCATCATTGCCATTGTGGAAGTGGAAATACTAAAATGAGGATTGTCTTAGGTAAGCTCCTATACAACACAACCAATTTTCTTTTTTCTTTTTGTGTGTGCAGGTGCAGATTCAAGATTAGGAAAATTATAGACAAGAAGAGTAGGCAATAACAAACATTGTCTAGCTTCAAACAAACAAAAAATCTTAGAAAAAGGTACTCAACACCCCTGTCCTACTAGTTTGACCCAATTTTTTAGGAGATAAGTGTGCAGAGATTTTTTATTCTATTTTTGATGGTCTCACGAGCCTCCATCACTTCTAGACATGTGTGTCCAATGCTTCCATCCAATATAATTATCTCCATATTTTAGTGCCAAATTCCTCTCCATGTCTCTATCTCATATTTAATTTGCTATTTTTTTAATTTTCATTTTGTATTAACCACATTCTATTAGATTTAGTCATTTTATCATTGTCAACCTAGTTCATGAGCACACACACTTCACTATCCCAATATTTTTTAACAAAGGAGTAGAATTCCAATGTCGAGATCTCTCTTGGGAACAATAGCTATCCTATTCATGTTTGAATGTTATAAAAGGATTTGGGATCTTTAGATTGCATTGATTAATCTTAGAGATACCAATTTTTCATTATTTCATTTTGGTGAGCCAATGTGCCATATGGTGTCATATTATTTTGATTTTTACTTCCTATGTACTTGTACTTAATTCAATGGTTAATTAATTTCATATATATTGCTACATACATTTTCAAAACATCTTGTGTGATAAAGCAAATAGAAAAAAAACCAAAAAAATTCCCTCTTGTTTCCATTGCTGTCTAGGACCATGTATGTGTTTTGCGAACTTGTCCTTGTTTGTAAGTTTCATAACCTATTATTCTGAATATAAGAATCATGTAAGAAGAAGTTACTGACTCATGGGTTCCCATACTTTGACTAGTGCTAGTGTCGGCCCTAAGTTTCATGTTGACTTGTTCCCATTAGTAAACTCAAGAGAACAATTATCTCTTAATCCTACTCTCTCCTTGCCTATAATACCTAGAAATCAATCCCCTCGTGATTACATGAGATAGATAACCACACGATTCAAGTGTTTGATGAACAATTAAAGGAGCTTGAAAAATAATTGGAAGGCTTCCAATAATTTATGAGTACAAAACACTTGGTTGGAAAGGTTGTCCCTCTTATTGAGCCTCTAAGGAGATTGATACATTGTGACTTGGATGACATGGATATTCTATGTAACATAGCTCATAGAGTGGATGAAAACATTATGATGATAAATAGTTGTGTTATACACTAAATTTTGCACCCTGCTAAGCGCTTGAGCCTAATGACCTAGTATAACATGGGAATCACATCTAGGTTGAGGGACCTCTGCTAAATGAAGTGAAGCCTCCGAATTCTAGGCCGGTTCCTCTTCGATAATCACCTTATCTGCTTTTAACATGAAAGTAAATTTGGAAGGAAAAGGGGTAGAAGGAGAACTGAAGGGAAATGTCTGAATTTTTTTTTATCCTACTAGGTGATACACCAAAGGTAACATGAATCATAACACAATGACCAAAACTAGCATGAAATTCCTGAATCTACCAGAACACAAATTTCTAAATAGGCTTACATAAATATTTCATAGAGAGGTCTGAAATGAAAAGAGGCTATTCAAGGAAAGAGAAGATTTCACAAACAATAGCATATTCAATGGAATAGACACAGACTGTGACCTGCAAATAAACATCCATTCCAGCAAACAGGCATAAGAATGAGACAAAAAGACAAGGGATGAACAAAATCCACAAGATCATTTAAATCAGATCATCCGCAACAGTGCACAAAGATGCAGAAAGAAAGAAGGCTCAAGAACTCCAAGATTTTCTCTAATGTTAACCACTATGTTATGCCTCAGATAAGAGAAATACAGACAAGAAAAATCTTGAGGACAAAGAAAATGTCACATCAAACGTTTGCATAATATGGAATTAGTTGGAATTTAATGAGAAATGACAACAAGTTGAAAACCTGAGGGTAGAGAAGATGCCACAGAAAGTCTTGCATAAGATGAAAACCTCTAGCTAAAAAAGCTTCTAAAAATACTTATATACAACCTCCCCTAGCACACAGGCTCATGAGTCAATCCATCCCATCATCATAATTTGAGCAGAGAAGTCGGTTGATCCATCTACCTTGTCTGCAAGTTGAAAATGTCACCACTGCCATGAAAACCATGAGAACAACATTTAAATATTTGAATTCAAACCCAAACAGTCACAGGTGGCACAGAATGCCTGATCAACGACTCATATTTGAAACTTTACTATCTTTAAAATACGACCGTTGATCTGCCTTTAGCTACCCATGAGAACAGGATCAGATCTTCCATGCGGCATGCAAGCGTAATTCCTTAAAGGTTATACATCCTCATCTTTATGATCAAGGCATTACGCCCACCGTTCGATCTTCATAAACTTTCTTTACCTTTACTACATTTAACCCGGGACGCATGATGTCATCTGTGCCACATGTCATCACGACTTGATGGCTTGAACATTAGATCTCAATCACTTTGTCTTTAAGCCTTTACATTGTCCGTCCGACCAAATAAGACTTGATCAGTCTTTACTTTACCTTTGTCTGACCAACCCAACCCCACCATGAACACGTGGCTTCAAGGCGTAATGCCTTAATAGATATATTTCGAGCACTTCAGAATTAAGGCTTTATGCCCACTATAGGATGAAACCGAAAATGATCACAGATTAACCTTACCACAGATGGGACCAAGCTCTGACAACTTTCCATGCATCGATAAGGTGTAATGCCTTGATCATTAGATTTTGATCATCTTGGCTTTAAGCTTTTAATCCAACCGTTGATTGAATGGAACTTGCTAGAAGATTACCTTTACCTTGGTACAAACCATAGGTCCCACTCGGTTAGAAAAGACACATGTTATTCAGGCTTAATGGATTGATTGCTAGATCTTGAGCACTTTGGCTTTAAGCCTTTAAATCGACCTTCCAATCAAACTAAACTTGATAGGTCTTTAACTTGTATCTAATCTTCAACTTGCGTGAGTGAGTGATGACCGCACATAACCTGCAACACAAACCGCATCACACACTCACACAACACAAATATAAAGTGGTTTAGCTCAGAAAGTGAGCGATAAGCATTTTTGATAACTCCGTCGCTCACTCACACAGTCAAGTTGACATTCTAGAAGACCATCGCAACTGCGTGACCCCATGAAAATTTATTCACTCACTCAGTCGCGCAGTTAAATGACTACTTAAGAAATACGGTTCAACTACGCGACTAAGCATAAAAGTGACCGCTTGAAGGCAACTTAAAATCACGTGAAGAATTGTGACCTCAAGTGGAAAAAAAGGTAATGAAGTAATATAACAACCACCAAGGAGTTAGGGTTTAAGAGGCTTCAAGGGTTTTTTGCATTTAGGTCTTTAAACATGAACAAGGACATGCAGAGATCCAGGTAAAGGAGAAGAATTAGGTGTAGAAAAATACAAGCTGGGCTCTACCCTTGTGGGAGCCTCATTTACTCCACTTGTAGCCAAAATTGACAGAATGGGAAATTAGGTAACATTTTTGGCAATTTCTGCTGAATGTTAGCCTGCTAGACATATAAAACCAGTGGCCTTATGCCATTCCATTGGGCATAGGAGTCTACATTTGAGCACACAAAAATTTTTTGGGAAGGAAGGAGGATTGAAACCAGGTTGAGGGACAATGAACCAAAACAGGAAAAAGGACTATACAAGCAGAAACAACAACTGTACACAAGAACTTGAAGAAAGCAGGAAAAACTAACCTAGAAAGCAGAACAAAAAGCACGAAACTTAATTACAAAGCTGGAAAAACCTCAAAACAAGGCTCTAGGTGAAATCCATTGACAAAAATTGGCAAGGCTTCTCCTTCAAGAGTTGATAGCTAAAAAGAATTATGCTCCTTGCACTCAGTGATCACAAATGGACCTCCCCAGAAGGAGTCAAACTTGGTATGCCTGCTAGGCCTAGATCTGATTTGATCCCATTTGAGGACTATATCACCAACATTGAAGTTCCTTGACCTGGCTCTCCTATCAAAGCTCTTCTTGATTTGCATATGCTGGAACTGCATAATATGCATGGACTTGTCTCTGATTTCTTCTAACTCCATGAGCTAAGCATATCTTACCTGCAAAGGGTCTCCTTCTTCAAATAGGACAAGTTGGGTAGCAAGGTCCAAAGTTGGTAATTCAGTTGAAATGGATAATTTAGCTTCCCTACCATAGAATAGCATGTATGGAGAGTTCCCAATGATCTTCTTGGGAGTGATCCTATCTAACCATAAGGCATACTTCAGTTTAGAATGCAAATCCCTCTGATTTTCTTGCAAATTCTTCTTGATAATCTTGATTAGGTTTTTGTTTTTAGACTCTGCCAAACCATTACCCCAGGGGTAGTAATTGGAGCTTTTGTTTAGGTAAACACCATTCTTAATTGCCCATTCAGTGACTTTTAAGCCTGTGAAAGCAAGTGCATTATCTGATATAATAGAGTCTGGGGTCCCAAACCTATGAATTATGTCATCATAAAAGCCCAGGACAACACTCACATTTGCTTCCTTTAGTGCAATGGCCTCAGTCCATCTGGTGAAATAATCAATTGCAGTGATTGTCCACCTATGGCTTGCACTGGATGGGGGGTTAGTTAGGCCTATGAAGTCAATGCCCCACTTCATAAAAGGTTGGTCTGTCCTGATTGGTTGGAGGGGCAGAGCTGCAAGCCTTTCCTTACCTGCAAACATGGCACATTTCATGCAATTTCTTACATGATCATGACTATTGTTAAAGATAGATGGCCAGTAGTATCCAACCCTCATGATCTTGAAAGCAGTAGTCCTAGGAGAGAAATGGCCTCTAGAAGGTCCATCATGGAATTCATGTAGGACACCTGCTACTTGTTATGAATCAATGCATCTTAAGAGAACACCATTATTATCCTTTCTAAAAAGGATCTCATTAATCAACACAAAGGGGATAGATTTCAACCTAGAATACCTTTGTTTTGTTGAATCCAAATTTGCAGGTCACTCTCATGTCTTTAAAAAATGAACCATGTTAGGCAACCAACCTGCTACCTTGGCATGTTCTTCTGTTGAATGCACAACTAAGGATGCATTCACTTTTTCTTGATTTTTTGGAGTTTCATCTTCTGTCAA
The DNA here is from genome assembly GCA_018584345.1 of Thuja plicata. Classification (NCBI taxonomy): domain Eukaryota; kingdom Viridiplantae; phylum Streptophyta; class Pinopsida; order Cupressales; family Cupressaceae; genus Thuja; species Thuja plicata. The sequence goes on along the minus strand of MU226422.1, from coordinate 659,857 downwards.
TTTCTCACAAAGACCTCTTCCTCTGACTATCTTGGTAACTTGGATAACAATGTCATACTCCATGACTCTGGTGATCCAACCATCTCTTTACACATTTAGGTCTTTAGAAAGCAGAAACTCCTTGACACTCGGATGAGTGACTCTCAATTGTACCTTACTATGGGTCAATAGATGTCTAAAGTTTTTAAGGATCTTCACCATAGTAAGTACATGTTTCTCTAAAAAAGAGTACCTCTATTCATACTCTTCCAAACCTTTGCTAAAGAAAGCAATAGGTTTCTCCAATCCTTCAGAGTTCTATTGGATTAACATTGCACATATGGCATCAGAGCCTCTATAAGCATAAAGAATGAATTCTTTGCTGAAATCAAGATTTAGCAAGGCAGGAGCCTCTATCAGAGCCTCTTTGATGGCTTGAAAACTAACCTTTCCTTCTTTACTCCAACAGAAGACTACATTATTCTTTAATATTGTTGTTAAATTTTTCAAAAGATCTGCAATATTAGGTAAAACATGCCTGACAAAATTAATCCTTCCTATGAAGGATTGAAAATTCTTCTTGTGAGGTGGTAGGGGTAGCTCTAGAATAGCTAAAATCCTCCTAGGGTCCATAGTAATACCTTTTTTAGACACATTATATCCCAACAGTTTCCCTTCATGGACTGCAAACACACATTTCTTGGGATTCAGGGAGATCCCAAACTCCCTACACCTTTCAAACATTTTCCTCAGATGTTTGATGTGGTTTGCTGCATGTTTAGAATAGACAGTGATATCATCTAAGTAGACCAATACAAACTTGTACATGAGGCTTGTAAAGACCATATCCATAGTCTTTTGAAAACTAGTACCTGCATTTGACAAACCAAAAGGCATATTATTATAAGCCATGGTTCCCCACTTGGTTGTAAATGTAGTCTTTTATTGATCCTCCTTATTAACTAGGATCTTATTGTATCCTGATTAGCCATCCAGTAATAAGAAGCGTTCTGATCCAGAGACACACTATAGAATCTGTTCCATAGATGGAAATGGATGACAATCTTTTAGGGATGCCCTATTAAGGTCCCTAAAATCAACACATAGCCTCAGTTCCCCATTATTTTTCCTAACAGGAACAAGGTTGGATACCCAACTAGTATTATTTATGGGGTAAATGATACCACTCTCTATTAATTTGAGAGCCTCTTTTTGCATGAGTGGCTCAAGTTTGGGGTTGACAGGCTTTTGCTTTTGTCCGACTGGCTTGGCATTTGGCTCTAATTCAATGGTATCTTGAGCAAGTGCTGGATTGAAGCCCTTGAGGTCTTCATATTTCTAGGCAAAGATGTCACTGAATTCTTGAAATAATTGAGTGTTATCTCGTTTCTCTGAACCAGTGTTCACCTTTCCAAACTTCAGGCTTTTACCTGGCTCTAATTCCAAATGAACATAGTGTTCCTGCTGAACTACCAAGCTAGTCTTATTCCTTTTGGCTTGGTAATATTTGTTGAAGATAGATTATAGGGTGACAAGGCATTTAGGAATCTTATTTGATTTCAGTTTTACCACTTGGTCACCATAGTTATTCATCAGTCTATCTTGATTGTGCTCTGAAAAAACATCTTCAAACAAGAATTGTAGAATTTTCTCATCATTATCAAACACTTGTCAATTAATATTATTATCAGGGATGGAAGACCTGAAAATAATCTTAACATGTTGTTGATCCTTCCTTACTAAAATTTTGTTAGGAATATCAAATTGGGATCCAACATCAGCTAATCTATCTACATTCTGATTTATATTTCTAGGGATAACAATGATGTTGAAAGCATAGAAATCTTCTATAGAATCCCAAATCGTTGCTTGTAAGATTTCATTGTATCATTCTTGGTAGCACTTATCACTCTTACTTGGATGACCACCAGCTCACTATCACCATATAATTTTAGGGCTCTAATTCCTCTGTTTCTATCCCACTCCAATCCATTCATCAAACTCTCATATTCAATAGTATTTCTTGTGGAAGAAAAACTGAATCGGAAGGCTGTATAGTCACTAGTAGAATTGGAACCTGTTTTCGACAAACAATTGGTTGAATTTTTTTACCAAGATTGGTGGAATGATTGACAAATGATCTTGTTACTATTTTTCTAGTCGAAATCACGACACATTGTTGTTAAGACTGAATGTTCTATGCCAATCTTGGTCAAAATTGACTTTTGAAATTGCCAAGTTTATGTGTCAAATGTTCGACCAATGTTAGTCGAAATGTTTGGCCATCCGACTAGGATGCCAAACCCATGACGCTAAATTTCAACACAGAATGGTTGATATGCAGACCAGTCTTGGTGAGGGTTTCGACCAAAGTGTGTCAAAGTTTTGACCAATATGGAATGTTAAAAAAAAACACCTGAAGATAAATATCAAGAGTAATCACCAATGGCATCCTAGTCGGTGATTAGTATAGATATTTATCTTTAGGTGTTACTTTGCATTAATATATATTATTACATGATTTATGATTGTAAGCCCCCTCTGACTTACGCATCTAGAAAATGAAACTATAAAGCTTATTACGATGTTAAAATAACCAACATGACTTGCAACTGCATACCTGAATTTCACTTTCTTTCCTGTGTATCATATTCTCCTTGCCTCTCTATTTCCCGCACCTATATATATGGCTACAAAACTAGATGCATGATATAAAATTCATAGTTTATTACATTCAAGATCGTAAGATAAGCTACATCAATAACTTAGCTAAATCAATCATAAGGTATTTAAAAATAGTATCGTAAAGAGATGCAAAATATGTAAAATATTGGTAAGGGGTGGCAAGATCAAGGAAGAACTCAAACGTACAAGACCTAAGGGACAGGCCTAATGCCTCGGGGGCTCATCATAGATGGCCTTGCCTACGTAACTCGCAGAGACATCATAGTTCAGGTTTAACTTTAAAACTAGTCTTTAAAGGATGGTAGAACTTTTAAACCCATTTAAGTTTCTTGTTTATAATTTGGATCCATATAAACATGTCAAACTTTGAGCAATTTAGAATATTGTACACGAGATGTTAAACATAAAACAACTAAAGAAAGTAAAATGAAAGCAATAAATGTAGATGACACATAAGTCACATGATACATATGCTAAAGATTGCATAGTAGACAATAAACAATTAGAGCTACATACAAC
>MU226422.1:645105-656624 GCA_018584345.1 Thuja plicata | reverse complement strand
TAAACAATTAGAGCTACATACAACTAAATACAACATGACATGGTAGTAATGAATAACCCACCCTTGAAGAGAGAGATATGGTACTTTTTTAATGTAGAAAGTGGAAGTTGTTATTGGTCAATCTAGAGCAATTGGGTCCACTACAACCTCATGAGATTGAGATTGTGTTAAGGCTATGATAAGGAACACACACATGTTTGTGGTAAGATAGAACATCTATGATCCCTTGGAAATGCTTATCAAGTAGTAATGGTAGGATATCATATTTATGTTCTAAAGCTTCTTTATCCAAAGGGTATCAATGACATTTCTCTCTTCACTGAAATCGAGGGTGCAGAAGATGATTTGCATCGTTTGGGTATACCACTCAATTTCTATACCTAATGGATGCAAAGCAACCTTATGCACCCCTTATTCGATTAAAGATAAAGGACATTGATCCCATTTTGATAAAGAGTATTCAAGAAAGATAGATGGTATCCTACCATTTCTACTTGATAAGCATTCCCAAGGGAGAAAGAGAAACCAATGATTAGTAGTCGACATTGAGAAGAACTAAAACAAAGTAACAATAATGAAAATAATGAATAAGTATGCCAACATAATGAATAAGTGGGAAAAATACATTGATCCAATAACAGCAAATACATTACAACATTACATGATTTATTATTGTAATCCCCCTCTAACTTACGCATCTAGAAAATGAAACTATAAAGCTTATTACGATGTTCAAATAACCAAAATGACTTGCAACTGCATACCTAAATTTTGCTTTCTTGCATGTGTATCATATTCTCCTTGTCTCTCTATTTCCTGCACCTGTATATATGGCTACACAACTAGATGCATGATATAAAATTTATAGTTTATTACATAGAAGATCGTAAGATAAGCTACATCAATAACTTAGCTAAATCAATAATAAGGTATTTAAAACTAGTTTCATAAAGAGATGCAAAGTATGTAAAATATTGGTAAGGGGTGGAAAGATCAATGAAGAAATCAAAAGTAAAATACCTAAGGGCCATACCTAATGCCTCGGGGGCTCATCATAGATGGCCTTTCCTACGTAACTCACAAAGCCATCGTAGTTCAGGTTTAACTTTAAAATCAGTCTTTTAAAGGATGGTAGAAGTGGTATCAAGCCTCTTTATCCAAAGGGTATCAATGGAATTTCTCTCTTCACTGGAATCGAGGGTTACTTTTCCAATACCTCAAGGAAAAATCTAATGTTCATGTTTGAATGTTCGCTACAAGCCTATCCAACAATCACCAAGGTGGAAATACTACATAAAGGGTGTTGGAAACACTGAGAGGGGGGGGAGGGTGAATCAGTGTTTGTCTATTTATTCTATTTCAACAACTTTAAACATAAATCAAATATATATCAATTGAATCTTAACACAAGGACACATAACACATGATATTATTATGGGGAAACCTTGATGAGAGGAAAACTCCGGTGGGAATTAGTACCCACAAATATTGCACTAGTATAATGAACCTTTTAAAGTTCCTTTGCCCTGTTAGGAGCAGTCTTTACAATGCGAGTACAATGACCTGGTTAAGGGTATGACCCTATTAGGAGTATTTTACAACTAACCTTGTTAGGGGTGAGGACTCACTGTCCAAGAAGCTCACTGCTCAGTAGGATGAAGGCTACAACCTCCTTGATAATAGATATACACTATATCCAAAAGTGAACTACTGTATGTGACACAATTGTCTGATCAGTTCCGGTTATGCACTGATGCTCTTATACTCTTGAAGAGATTTATCTCATTCTGAAATCGTATATTGTTCTTCTATATATCTTCTCTGCATATTCGACCCCACTTCTTAATACAAATTTGCATGTTATATATGTGTGTCCATGCCTGAATAGACACGACTATAAACAAGACCTTAGTCAGCCTAAAAACAACATTCACAATGCTTCCAAACAAATTGGCTTAATCGTGTCTACAATAATGTTTAATACATGATTAAAAACTTATTACAATAGGCACTTAGCCTTTACAAAACAAAATATTACACGGTAATCAAAAAATTAAAGTCGGCTTCATACTCTATTTTTTGGACTGTTAGTGTACTTGTTCTTTCTGTAACTTATCTGTACTGAGATTCCATATCATTCATGTATAGGGTAAGCATAAAAACATATTATAGAGCTTATGCCTGAAGGTGCTTAGTCTGAATCGGTCATACGCACGTGCGCTGGTGCTCTGATCATCTGTATATCTCTGTTTTGTCTTGTCTTCTATACTTAGTCAATTTCCACTTCAAAGTTTGCTGTCAAAACTCCATATGACTTTTTTTCCATAATGACAACACAAAATAAGTCATATTCTCCCTGGGAGTCAACTTGCCAACAATCTCCCCTTTGTCATTAATGGCAACAAAGGAATGTGGCCAAGTTACTCAAAATTGACTAACACCAAAAACTGTATATCATCTTCCTTTAACATTTACTATATCATATTTCTTTGCATATATATACACTACTCCCCATACATACTTTACTCCCCCTTTGACATTAATGAAAAAGGTGTCAAAATTGTAAGTCTCTAGATACTTACTCCATGTACACATCTGGATAAGTTATCTGCAGATTCTTGATCTCTTGCTGCTAGAATGCCTTTAGTGCATCAATTGTTTGTAGATGGGCGCATAAGGAATATGAAATCTTTTCCATCTTTTTTAGATCCATGTTGGGTCCTTGATCATAGGTAGCAATGGTTGCATCAATTTTTTGATGTTCTCATTCAAAACTGCTAAGGAGGGCGCAAGTGCATTTCTCAGTTGAATCTACCTGATCATTATCTTACTGATCTCTATTTTAGCTTTTTCTATCTTGTCTATCTACCCTTGATAGATATTGTTGCAGATGTTTATATCTTGGGATGATGTTTCAACTGATTGTCTTATGTTGTCAACCAAGATATCTTCCTCTTCTATCTTTTTGATATGCTCAGAGGTGAGTTTGCCCTTGTCCATGCAATTTTCTATTACCTTTCTGCCTTTTGATGCCAACTCTTTCAATATTGTTTGACCAACCTTTAATGAATTTAAATCTAAAGAAAAATTCTTTACCAATTCTTTCAATCTTTCCTTTTTATACTCTTCCTCTGTAGTTTTAGTTGCTGAGTCTACTAAACTTGTAAAGTGTGCCTTGAATCTTGATAGGATGCTATCTACATCATGAAGTGATTGAATTTTATCCACTTTCTTGTCTACAGGCACTAGGTCATTCAGAATGTTCACTGACTCCAAAAAGAGAGGTTTTCTCATAACTTATTTCTCTTTGGCTTTTTCCATGGCTAGGACACTGATCTTGATCAAGTCTTCTTGTCCCCATGCATCTAGACTTGCTGAATCAGGAGTTAAACTTGACAACAATGAAGTTGATGGTTGAATGGATGGGGGTGAATATAGTATTCTGACTAGTATCCATACATTCACTTTTTACTGGAATCTCCATGAATGGTGTCTCATTAGTTTGATTGTCTTCCTCTTTATTCAAATCTATTGAATCTTTAGAGGGAACTTCATCTTGTTGTAAAGATGTGTCATCGGCGCATACCTCCTTTGTCTTTTCAGTGCTTACAAATTCTTTTTCAACTTTGTCCATGTCGTTGTTAGAAGCGGTCATGGATATCTTGACATTATCAATTACAATAGTTTCTTCTGAATCATTGGCTATATCAGAAGGTGATGTGATCTTGGGCGCTGAAACTTGTGGACATGTCATATGGGCACCTTGAATTACTGGTTCTGTAACCTATTTGGGAGGAATTGGAGTTGCCTTAGCTACAGGTGCCATTGATGGATACATATGTCTATCCAGAAATACCTACTCAAAATATTTTTGAGTCTCTTCACTAACCAAATCATACTCTTTATTGATGATATGAAGTGTTCTAGTTTTGGTTTTGAGATGAGGTTTTACTAAGTCCAACAGTATAGCTTTCTCATCATGTGAGAAAATAGGGAGAAGACTATCTAATGTTTCTTCTCTTATCCTCATATCCTCTTCAATTGCTTATCTTTTTAATATGTCTAGTATGTTCCATAATTTGTCTGGTATGACTGTCTTGAGTTCCAATACTGACTTATTGAATTTAATCATATGAGATATAATCATTGAATGAATTTATGATTTTTCTATCTCTTGATACTTATCATAGACATTCTTGATAGATTCTACTCTGCCTTCATTAACAATTCTATTCTTTAGGATTGTTAGACTGGGCCTGAATCATACCTCAGGAGGGGCTTGTGTGTTCTTTACCTTTCTCCTTGTGTTCCTTGAGGATGGATGACTTGTGGGAACTTGATTCTTCCTTCTAGCCAACTTGCTGGGTACAAAAGGTGGAGAAGATTCTAGATCAATGGTAGTTGATGGCGCAGATGTTCCTTCATTATATTTCTTTTTCTTCTTCTTATGCATATCATCATACTTTTCCTTTTTCACCTCTGTGGGAGTTTTCTCAAGTTCTTTAGCTATCTTAGCTTCCCTAGCTCTATCTAGGTCTTCTTGTGTAACACCATGAACTTTTAGGATATTTGAAGTAATCCTTGATGCCTTCCTTTTGTTGTTTGTACTGTACAAGACAAAATCAACTTGATTTGTATTTTCTCTGTAAGTACCCCATCTAGGTTCATTGGGATCCTTGGGAACAGATAGGAGGACTTGTTCATAACCTTCCAAAACATGTTCTTCAACTTCATATCTGAGAGGGTGAATCCATTTTGTTCTAGGCTCAACTGCCTCCATACAAGTACAGTCAGTCTCCACCATGAAGCATATGGTGTCTTTGTATTTCTCAACTATCTTCTCAGGTATCCTGAACCTCTTCTGCATCTTGATCCTGAATGTTTTGATATCCATGTCCATAGAATCCTTCACGCATGTCTCTGATGTAGCCTTGAGTGATATTTGAGACATAGTGGGTTTACTCTTGTTTAGGAAAAGATTGGCCACTTTACCTACTATGTGGAAGTAGAGATAGATGATCAATGACCCAAACATGAATATCTTACTCTTGTCATGCTTAATAGCTTGAATGTTGTCAATCAATTGAGTGCACAATATCTCACACAAATTATACTGAGTATTGTCCTTCATCATTTTTACTGCTGCGAGGACAATTACTGGAGATACACTATTTAATTTGCTTGCATGCTGAAATTTGTAACCTAATATCATGGTGACCATTTTTATGTCATCTTCCTTAATGGGATCAACTATCATACCGCGCCTATCACTTCTGGATAAACAAGCTTTTTCAACCTTCTTTTTCACATCTTTACTAGTTGGAAGAATTGGTCCTGTCTTAGGAAGTCCAGTCATGTCATGAATTAGGTCTGCAGTAATATAGATGGTAACTTCACCAATCTAATAGAGGTCATCATGTATTCTACTCAATAGGATTTTCATCCATTCTGGCTCGTAAAAATTATGCGCATTAGAGTACTCAAAGATAGGGTTATCAGTGAGATGCGTGTATTCATCCTTGAATGAATATTCTGGTTTCATTATTGAGGCCATGAGAGTAGCAATACTGTTATCTCCAACCATTTCCTTTTTATGGTACATATACGCGCGAATGTCTTCTACATGCATGACTCCTAGTGGATTCTTAGAAAATGCTCCTTCTACATCATCTAATATAGACTTGAAGGGATGCTTCTTAAATACAAATCTTTTCCTTTCAGCAATGTCAAATACAACTGGAGTGGCCATACTTGTTACTTGGATAAATAGGGTTTCATGACAATTTTAAACGATGCGACTGCTAGGGTTCTTTTTCAACTTGCAATCTGTTCACCAACTAATGAAATCGATAACTTTGAATGTTTGATGCTTAGTGCTCCTGTGATCTGCAAATTTTATGATCTCAGATGTAAACAATGAGAATAATCAATCAATCCACTAATTTATATAGTTTTTCTGCATTTAATATCATACGTGCTTTCACTGAGACTTTCAAACTTTATTCAGAATGTAGTATAGAAAATGTGTGAATGCATACTGCATTCTCTTGTTATCAATGTCATGAGTTCAAAGGTGCATACTCGGAGGTGAGTATACCAGCCATGTAGGGGTTCAGAGCTAGAATAGCTCCCCCTAAGACCATGAGGGTCAACTATCCAGAAGTAGAAGGTGCATTCACTAAGGATGCATCTACTACCTTGTTCTGTTCATTGTCTTTCTTTACTTCAACCCAAATTTTATCTGAATTAGCTTTAGCTTGCACAAACTTAACTTCTCCTGATTCTTCAAAGAGAGACTTTTTAGGATTTTCTTGTCTTTGTGTTCTTGACTTGCAAAATCTTGAGATGTGTCCAGCTTTTCCACATGAATGACAGATGATAGGAGGTCTGATGTTATTATTCATCATGCTGCATTTCTTAGCTGTTTGTCCATTGTAATTACATATCTGAGATGTAATATTTTGCAAGTTTCTTTGAGGTTGATTTCTCTGATTGTATTGAGTCTGATTCCTTTGGTTCAGTTGTGATTGATTTCTTTGATTTGTCCTGCAATGAATAGCCCTATGACCAACTTATTACAGGAGTAACAATAACCATTAAAAGGTCTTACTTCTTTACAATTTCTTACCAAGTATCCATGCTTGTTACAAGCATAACAGGTTCTGTTAACTTGCTTGAGTTCATCTTTAGGTGGTTCAGTTTTAGTCTCTGCAGTATTCTCCTCTTTCTTTGCTTTTGTGGATGCTTCTTGTGCTTTCTTTGTTTCTTGCATTGAATTGATTTCAATTTGAGCTACACTGTATCCCATACCAGTGGTATCACCTTTTATCTTTTGTGCATAAATTTGTGATTGAATTAGATCATAACTTGTGTGTAGTTTATCAATCTTATCTTTTGCTCCTGATAATTCAACTTCAATTTTATTCTTGATGTTTTCTAACTCCAAGATTTTCATATTAGCTTGCATGAGTTCTTCATCTAACTATTTATTTTGTTTGTTCTTCTCTTCTATAGCTGTAAGGCTATCAGTTAACTGATCATTTAATTCTTCTATCTTATCCTTTAAAGATAAGTTTACTTCATTCAGTTTCTCGACCATTTTACCCAAATCATTAGTAGAGCAATCTTTCAAATATTTTCTTAACTTTTTGATAAGAATTTGTGAGCCGTCAACTTTTAGTTTAAGTTCCTCATTTTCTTTCTCAGATCTGTCTAGATCTTCAAGGGCTGCTTCAAGATTATTTTTCAGACGTTTTGCTTATGTTGAATCCATGATCTCCTCAAGTGGTTAAAATTTATTTCAGAGGACCAGAGCTCTGATACCAATTGTTGGAAACAGTGAGAGGGGGGGTGGGGGGGGGGGTGAATCAGTGTTTGTCTATTTAATCTATTTTAGCAACTTTAAACATAAATCAAATATATATCAATTGAAGCTTAACACAAGGACACATAACACATGATATGATTACGGGGAAACCTTGATCAAAGGAAAACCCCGGTGGGAATTAGTACCCACAAATATTGCACTAGTATAATGAACTTGTTAAAGTTCCTTTGCCTTGTTAGGAGCAGTCTTTACAATGTGAGTACAATGACCTGGTTAAGGGTCTGACCCTGTTAGGAGTCTTTTACAACTAACCCTGTTAGGGGTGAGGACTCACTGTCCAAGAAGATCACTACTCAGTAGGATGAAGGCTACAACCTCCTTGATAATAGATATACACTATATCCAAAAGTGAACTGCTGTATGTAACACAATTGTCTAATCAGTTCCGGTTATGTGCTGATGCTCTTATAATCTTGAAGAGATTTATCTCATTCTAACATCTTATACTGTTCTTCTATATATCTTCTCTGCATATTCGACCCCACTTCTTAATACAACTTTGCATGTTATATATGTATGTCCATGCCTGAATAGACGCGACTATAAACAAGACCTTAGTCGGCCTAAAAAAAACATTCACAATGCTTCCAAACAAATTGGCTTAAGTGTGTCTACAATAATTTTTAATACATGATTACAAACTTATTACAATAGGTGCTTAGCCTTTAAAAAATAAAAGATTACACGCTAATAAAAAAACTGAAGTGCTTCATACTCTATTTTTTGGACTGTTAGTGTACTTGTTCTTTCTGTAACTTATCCGTATTGAAATTTTTACCATGCATGTATAGGTTAAGCATAACAACATATTATAGAGCTTATGTGTGAAGGCTCTTAGTCTGAATCGGTCGTACGCACGTGCGTTGGTGCTCTGATCATCTGTATATCTCTGTTTTGTCTTTTCTTCTATACTTAGTCAATTTCCACTTCAAAGTTTGCTGTCAAAACTTCATTTGACTTTGTTTCCTTTATGACAACACAAAATAAGTCATATCCTCCCTGGGAGTCAACTTGCCAACAAAGGGGCAATTGTCACCAAAAATTGCAATTGAAGATTAATGAACACCCTGAACATGCTCATACAATTGATTTTAGATTTCCATACTATATGTTTCATTGCATCCTTGTTTTAATATTGAGTAATTGCGCTTTAATTGTACCATAAACCATGCTATTAAAACCAAGGTCCAATCATGAATTTCCTTATCTATTTCATCCTAGGAATATTCTATGTAAAAATCATGTTGATATTTGATATTTCTATAAATGTTGTTAGACTACCATGGGACCAAAGATCATTCAAACCATTAAATACTTGTCCCAATCATTATGAATTACTCATTAATGCTGAGAGACATTCTACAATGGCAACAAGAGGTGGAGCATAATGATAATATGTAATAATTACTGTTATATTTCAAAAACATTTGCTTCCATGTACATAATAAATAAAAAAGCTAAGGTAAAACAAAATAAATTATAAGTTAATAAAATAATTTCAGATAGGATGTATTTAAAATCTATGTACTAATTGCTAATATAATGAAAACCAGAGACAACATAGACTAGTATTGGAAAATGGGACTTGGTAAGATCATGGATCATGAATCAATATCTTATCTACAATTCACTCAAGCATTTAATTAATCAAATCGAGTGCTTCATAGCATGACGGTGACGTAGAGATGCAAGTCCAACCTGAACATTCCAATTGTTAGCCTTAAATATTTTTCATTTTTCCCAGTTTGTATCAAATTTATGCATTGAATATGACAGTCAATCAAGCCCTCTGAGATTGCAAAATCCTATGCTCATGGCTATTTGAGGATTGATAAAATAAGTTTCGATTTCAAATTGAATTTGTTTACTTTTAAAATCAAATAATTTTCAAAAAATTTCTCTTCCCCTGACTCTTCAACATAATACTTCTAAGTCTGTTCAATTATAACTAGATAAAATTTTTGATTGATCTAAATTTTTCCTCTTAATTGTTGAATTCCTTCGGTGGCGGGTATTTTCCAATGTTTGTTAGTAGAAAACACATGTTACAAAATATCGCCTCCAGAACAAAATTCTATCAAAAGTATTTGAAAATAGCATTTCAAATAGCCATTGTAAATATTCTAAGCTGGTCTGAATCCCAGCTCTGCCAGACTGGACGCACGAACCATCTCCAACTCTTCTTACATTTCTAAACCTTTTAGCATCTCAGATATTAAGAAATACTGCTTTAGGAATAAGTGCATACAAAACATTAAAGACTCAACAATGTGTGAGTTTCTCTGTGTTTTGGGCTTACTTTAGTACAGGTAATTCACTTAGATTTTTCAAACAAAGGAGAGGAAAGAACGCCTTACCTACACTATAAAATAGGGCCATTGTGTCTCAGAAGTCTATGCTCCACAAATTTTACCTCGTAGTGTAAGGTGCATTTACATTAGATTTTACACAACCTGCAATCGTTATTGGATACAATGAACCCTCTAGTGGCTTCAGATTCTCTTCTTCCATATTTGCAATTATTTACAATACAACCAATTGATTTCATTTTTAGTGTAGTCACTCTACATTAATACACAACCAATTGTCTCCACTCCTAGTTCAGTAGAATTTTTGATAGATGATACATTAAAGATGAGGCCTTTTAACTTTTGCCACCACTTGCAAGTACTACATGAATCAAGAAAAGTAACTTTTGTTGCCACTTGCAAGCACTACACAACCAATTGTCTCCACTCCTAGTTTAGTTGATGTAGGAATATTGGAAATGAACATTTGTAAATTTGGTTGCATGGGAACATTGCTAAAAAATTAAATGATAAGTTCTGTCCTATGCATATAAAATGGAAAGATATGGTTACTAAAAAATTGGAGTCAGCATTCTATTGTTATATTCTAAGAATCAGTTTGTGAAGAAAATGAAAAATGGAAGGAATGGTGTTTCATTTAGTTCTGATTAGCATCATATCTTTGAATTTTCTTGCTTTTAGTCTCACTTGGTTAGAAAATTTTTTTTATTTAAGTTCTTTGGTCAACTATACCATCTACAATATTAAGAAAATATTGGAAAGTTAGTCAAAAGAAAATATGCTATGATTGATGGACCACAGATGACAATGATGTGACATGGGGAAGATCAAAAGTCTCAGAAATTTGACAGATCAAAAGGTGTTTTCTCATAAGATATATAGATCCATAGAAATCTACCAATGATTGTCATGTGTAAATTAGTCTGTAGGAGATCATATCACTTTGGAAGATCAACACATTGAAAATGACTTCCTAGACTGGTCTGTAGATACTTTGATATTATACTCAACACTTGTACAACACGTGGTCAACTAGACTAGTAAAAATTCTTGGGTGAACATAGAATTTGACAAGTGATAAACATTTTATGGTGACAACTTCTAAAAGCTAAACACTACAGAACCACCTATACTTGAACATTAACACTGCAATGCTTGGCCAAGACAACAAAGATAAAATATTGAAACCTGGAGTAAATATGCAGCCACAAAACCCAAGTAGTCCCATATGTTTTTGTCTCTCAACTACATTCAAGCTCACAAATAACACAACTTTGTTTCCATAATGGAAATGCCTATTTTTGGATCACTTTTCCATCACAACTACTTTTTCATAACAACTACTTCAACATTTTGGTGCCAAATAACTTCTCAAATGAAACAAGCATATCAAATTATAGAATATATTCAAAGTTGTTCTTAAGAATCAAATTAGTGATATCTTCAAAGGTGTTCTTAAGCATCAAATTGATAAATTTAGATATGAATAAGCTAGTGTGAAAAATGGTATATGCAATTCTATTTATGGGGCACAACCATACTTATGGCATAGTTGCACTAAAAGACATTTTATTGGATGCAATTGGCTCCAATCATCATCCTACATCTTTAGTAGCATCCAAGTGTGATAAAAGTTTGATTCCAATTAAGTTTCAGTACTTTCCACAAGTTGGATGAGTTATTAAATAATTAATTACTTGATGCAGGAGCATCCCAGGGTAGTTGGCTATCCTGCATGTTTGGGAGATTTGATGGAGTTGTGTGGACTTATTTTCATGTGTGAGGGATTTGGTAGAGTTTTGTGGACCTACTTGGGTCTTTGG
>MU226422.1:602571-636905 GCA_018584345.1 Thuja plicata | reverse complement strand
CAATAAATAGAGATCTGAGAGGTATAGAGAATCGATAAGTGCATGAAAGAGTTTCAAATTTCAAAGGACAATAAGTATCCATCAAGGGTGTCCTTTCTTGCAAGTTACATAAATTCATTCAATGATAATTTTTTTTAAGAAATCTTATGTACATTATTTAGGATAGTGGCAATGTTTAGATCAGATGTCAACATTAAGGCACTGTTTTCAAAATTTCAATGATAGTAAGGAAGAAGAAAGAAGAATATTCATTTATTAATAAATCACAGTCATATATTTGAGGAAAAATGATTCTTAGGTTAGCTTACAGAGTGAGAAATGGTAGTAAAAATTCTATGCAGGAACAAAGACTATGTGTTAACGATTAAAAACCTAGCCCAGCAAATCAAACATATAACCCTAGAAACAACCTTTTACATAAATAGTAAGAAATTCCATTTACTATAAATTCAGTCTATGGTAATAACTTGAAATCTTTTCAAATTTCACTATATGAATTCAACTGACAAAATTTTTTTCAAGCTATACATAAATAATCAAATAAATTTCAACAAATAGAAAAGCTCTCGGAAACTGTTGTAAAGGATAAAATGATGGGAATAGTATGGTGTGTTCATTTAACATAAAATACCTTACATTTAAATATGTTATGGGGGTAAATAAGATGCTCTCCTCCTATCCTTGGATATGTAAATGAAATATCCATGTTGATTAAACCAAAAGGAAGGATCAAGACATAAATGAATCAATCATTTGGAAACAAGAATAAGAAAAGGAAGATCTTAACTACCTGAGGTTTGATTTATTTGATTAATTGGAAATGTATTTTAGATTTAGATAGATTAAAAACCTTAATTGAATTGAATAGGAGAAATGCACTAACCTTGAAATATTGCAGATCAAAGAATGCTATTTTGTGAAGCCTGTGTTGAGTTTCTGGAAAATCTGAGACCATATCTGGAATAGAAGCACAGAGACAGACAAAACCCAGAAATATTTTTTTGTTCTGAGACAGTTATGATTTGTACCCTCAAGTCAATGTCACCATTTCCTAGAATCTCTGATTGTGCCCTAGGTCACAATTGATCTAAAAAGTCTCAGACTGAAATTCTGCTTTCGAATCTTGGAAGTTTGCCAAAAAGGGTATCTGAATCTCCATCCCGTTCTACTGTTCTGAACCTGTACCTACAAGAAAAAGAGGTTTGTTTGTTGGGGGAGGGGTTTGCCTTAGTCAAACCCCAATTTTGGAATTAAACTCAAATATATAATTCAAATTGATGTAAAAGTAAATGAAACAATTCACCTTGATCATGTAAAAGTCCTTGTGGAGGATTCGAATCCTTGAATACACAAGTATGGATGCACCAATAGAATGTAGAATGTAGAATGGAGAATATAGGATGTCTTAAATCAATTTCTTTGTAGATCTTCAACACCAATCTTGAATGGGTTCTTGAATTGGAAAAGGCTTGGAGGAATGTAGATGGAGAAATCTTCAACAAGAGGGCTCCATGGAGCTTGAATCCTTCAATGGCCACCAATAGATCTCCTTGATGAAAATAGATGCTTGAGAAGTTCTTGAGAATGGATGAATGCTTCAGTGGCTACTTGGCTTGCTTCAAATCTTTCTTCTTCACGTTTGGAATTCACTCTTCAAGTCTTGATATCTTGCAATTATCAAGTCTTTGATTTTTCTTTCTTGTGTATAATGATGGTTAGAGAGTCTTAGAGAAAATGGGAGGAAAAAACTTCCTTTTATATGAAATTAGGGCACAATCTTCTAGAGAGGCTGACATAGGAGAATTAAATTCTAATTGGACCCATGCCCCTAGAAGAGGACCTATGTTAAATATAATTGAGGATTTTTTGTCCCGAAGTCTGAAATAGCTGACTCAGAAGTGGGAATTAACTTTTTCCAAAGACCGACATCCAGAAACCCTAAGATTCTAGAATTTGGGCCCCGAACCTGAAAAAGGTTGATTGTGACCTAGGTAAAGGTCAATTTTAACCTTGACCTAGGTCAAGGTCAAGGTAGACCTTGACCCAAAAAGGTCGACCTAGACCCCAAGGCCAAAGTCCCAGTTTCTCAATTTGGGTTGCCAAAAACAGGCTAGAAAGAGTGAAAATGGGGCAGAACAGGAGGATAAAGCTAGATCAAAGTCAGGAACCCATTCAAAGCACTTGACATGACCCCAAACCACTTACCTAAAAGGATAAACTAGTCTACCATGGAAGTGCTTCCATTTTCCGACTATACATTTAGCCCCCACTTTAGCAAGAGTATGGACTCAATACAAACTCTTGGTAAAGGAGATCATAGAGAATAGATAATCTTATCGGAATCATAAGGTGACAAAGAAATCATCAAGCCCCCAAGGGAATTTAATTCTTTATCAAACCTAAGATCATGATAAGAGAGACATCACCAGTTAAGAAGAGAGAGAGAGAGGGTATGGTTACCTCGCCCAATGATAACCTATTTCCCATTGTGAACCATACAATAAAAAAAAGTGTAATTGGAAAGATGGAGTTGAACCACCTAGTGAATGTGGCTACTTACTAGTCAACACGTCAGGGAGATCCATTCTTAAGGACACCTTCCAACCTTAAGGGATCAAAACATTGTATATTGAAACTGGAGGGATCAAGAGATCCGTGTAAATTTAAACTGGCGGGATCAAGAGATCCTAAAAAGTAAAATATCCATGCTTTAAGTATTAGCCTTTAATCCATAAAGGGAAAAAGTTTTAAGTATTGAAAATGTTTTGAATGTGCGTGTGTGCAAAAGGTGAGTAGAGTGTATGCCCCCATGTTAAAGTCATTGCTAACACTTTAACAGGAGCAACGGATTGAACGCAAACATAAACAATTCTACTGATTACGTTTCCACTACGAGATGCCCCCAAACAAAGACAAATCATAGGAAATATCACATAAACATACAAAGAAAACAGAAGGGATCTACCTGCTGTGGGGTCAGTATGATCATAAGATAACATGTACATATAAATATAATATTATTGAAAATGAATTGACATCGTTCCCCAAAGAAAGTAGAACCACAAAGGATAAGCCAATCAGGCGTATCCCCTACTCTCCCCATCTCAGTTTATATCATGTAGGGAAGGTGGGAAAATTGCAAGAAGGACTATATTCAATACAGTATGAATAATAGCCATATCCAAACAAGGATCCTCTTGAGAATCGCGTTGCTCATTACTAGGTGTAATTGTCAGTTGAGTCAAAAGCATATAAGGTAAGTCAGTTTCAAGATCAATGGTCTCATATTCATCACTAAGATCAATAGGATCATCTAAAGTATCCTCCTCATCAAGATTAATTGAAATTGGATCTAAGATGTGAATAGGATCATCACACTCATTCATCTTAACATCTTTTTGAATATTGACTTCTTCCGACACATCAGTCATAGGTTGATCGAAAGAAGATAAAGAGTTTTGAAAAAGAGAAGCATGAACCCTAGCATTAGCTCTACGCTTCTTATGACGTTTATTAGAAAATTTATTACGTTTTTATTTGTGTGACACATGTGGAGAACTAGGAGGAATAACCACTGGTTCCTTCACAGGTTGTATAGGAGAATTGATAGGATTCACACTAGGCTGAGTAGCAATACAGGGAGGTTGAGTAATAGAATGAAAAGTAATGGATAAAGGAGGTATAGAAGGAGTTGGCAAAAGATCATGGTTGAGATCTATCTGAGGCATGCTTAACTCAACTATCTTGCGATGTTTATAGGCTTGATATGAGAAAAAAAGGTTGTCAGGGTGAGGAGGACATGAGTTAGGTAATGAGGGCCAAACGAAATCAAGAGTAGCGCAATATCTAGGCCTAGAAGGTTGATATAGACTATGATTAATAGTTTTTACTTCTCCATTATGAACAAACTTAAGACATTTATGAATAGGAGAAGCAATAGCATGCATAGCAGTTATCCAAGGCAAACCAAATTTGACTTGAAATTGATCAGATGTAGGAACAATGATGAAGGTTGTATCTACAACCTTGCCACAAAGTTCAACGGGCAAGTTAATAGAACCAAGTGCAGGATAGATAAAACCATTACAAGTTTGGATCCATGCATCCGATGGATCATAATAATCACGTTTTAGACCTTTCATAAAAATATTTTCCTCAGTAATAATGTTGATTAAAGATGTGGGATCAACAAGACAACCATGTGTAGGTATATTAGCAATCCTAGCATAATATAAAGGGGACCATCGGGAGCCTTAATAGTCTTTGAATCATCAAAGGTAATTGAAAGTTCCCGAGGTTTCCTATCCTTAGTTTTTTTCTAAGGTTTAGGTAGAAATAGAAGTTGAGGTGGAGGTGAAGGATCTTGAACAAAAGGTTGAGATACAATAACACTCTCCACATGATTAACAATGTGATTAAGATCATCCATCTTTGAATCGTAAATGATATCTATAGAAGATGGTTGAGAAATAGTGTTAGTGTCATGTGTAGGTAGAGGATTTGTGTAGATTTCAAGGTTTTGATTAGGAGGAGAGACATATTTTTTCCCATTACCATCAAAATTAACAACAGATAAATCATTGGAATCGATTAAGTCTTGAACCTTATGCTTTATAGAATAACATTTTTCAGTATCATGGCCATTTTGGTGATGGTATTGGCAAAAAGCTTTAGAATTAAAGGATTTTGAAGCTATGGTAGTAGGACAGAGAGGTCTAATAGGAGGAAAGTTAATCATGTTAGCACTTAAAAACCTACTCATAATGGAATGTAATGATTCAGAGAGAGGAGTAAATGCACAATTTATTTGAAAGGCAGTGGACGCAGAAGTGGCATTGTGAGATGCAACAACAACTTGATCAACAACCGCATTCGTCTATTTATTAATCTTGATGTATTTGTTAGGTTTCTAGAATTTATTAGGATTAGGAGCATTGTCACTCTTATCAACTAGAACAAGAGCCATTGGAGTGTTTCTCTCAAATTGACTCACTTGTAATTGATAATGATGAAGTGTTGCACAAAGTTGTTAAAAAGAGGTAAATTCAGTAAGCTGAATCTTATCTATAATATCCTTTTGTAAATTTGAAATAAACATGTGTTGAATATAAATATCAAGAACAAGATAAGAAATTTGAGAATACAAATGCTTAAATCTACCTATGAAATCAATTAATTTTTCCTTAATGTTTTGTTTACAAGGCATTAAATCAGTTAAGGAAACTTGTGGACAAATGTTATTTTGGAATTGTTGAATGAAGGTATTATCAACTTTAGGAAAAGAATCAATAGAATAAGGATGTAAAGAACAATACCATTGCAAATCCTTATCACAAAAGGTTCTAGCAAATAGTTTAGCTAAAATCCTATGGTCATAAGCATAATCACTACAAAGGATTTGAAATGTTTTAACATGAGTAACAAGATCACCTTTACCATTGTAATTCTCTAGACAAGGCATATCGGCTTGTTGAGGAACAATAGCATGAATAATGTCTAAAGATAAGGGACTACCCATGTCACATGTAGGAATGTTAAACTTGGATTGAGTTAAATATGTAAGTTGTTGTAAAGATGACACAGTCTAAGCCAAACTAATAATTGTGGAATCATTAGAAGATACAGGTGGCATAGGAATGTTAGGAACACTATGAAATGTGTAGGAAGTAGCATGAATAGAAGATACAACCGGTGGAACATTTGGAACCACAGTTGGAAGGGGATTAGTATAAGTAGAAGGTACACTATGATATGAAGGTTGTGAGGTAGGTAAAGATACCGGTGGAACACTCACAGGAATAGATGAAATTGGGATAGATGTAGTCATCAAAGGAGGACTATAAGTAGGAATGTTAGGTAAAGGAACAAAAGAAGGTTCTTGACTAGTGATAGGAGGTGTATATCCTAGATCTTGAGCCTCTTGAGATAAAGGTTTAACATTTGAATGCACAAGTTGAGTTATACCATGCAAGAAATTAACACCTTGATCACTATCACGAAGGACTTTCTTAAGAGCCTCTATAGCTTGAATAGAATATTGATTATGGTTTTCTTGGATAAGCCAATTTCCCATTTTATCAAGTTCAGTTGAAAGTTTTTGTGCTTGTCCAGGAGGAAATCTTAAAGCATCCTCCTCATTATGAGATGAGTGAGAAGAGTTATGCTCCATAGAAGGATTGGAATCATGATTATTCAAGTTGTCATCTGGGATTCTACGAAAAGGAGAGGAAGATTCAGGATCAAAGGAACCCATGAGTCTACGACTTCTTCTAACCGAGATACTATAAGTAGGACTAGAAGTGGTAAAGCTCATACACCAATGTAATGTAAATGAACTAATTTAGAAAGAAAAAGAGTTGATTTTAATTTTTGAAAGGAAATGAAAGACCATAAAAGAAAATTAATCTAATATGCATGCAATATATAACATAAAAGATGTAAATCTAACACCAAAAAGAAAGAGTTGTCTATTGCAGGTTCACCAAAATGTAAAGGATAAAATGATGGGAATGGAATGGTGTGTTAATTTAACATAAAATCCCTTACATTTTAATATGTTGTGGGGGTAATTAAGATGCTCTCCTTTTATCCTTGGATATGTAAATGAAAGATCCAAGTTGATTAACCCAAAAGGAAGGATCAATGCATAAATGAATCAATCATTTGGAAACAAGAATAAGAAAAGGAAGATCTTAATTACCCGGGGTTTGATTGCTTTGATTAATTGGAAATGTATTTTAGATTTAGATAGATTAAAAATATTATTTAAATTGAATAGGAGAAATGCACTAACCTTGAAATATTGCAGATCAAAGAATGCTATTTTCTGAAGCCTATGTTGAGTTTCTGGAAACAATATGAGACCAAATTTGGAATAGAAACATAGAGACGGACAAAACCCAAAAATATTTTTCTGTTCTAAGACAGTTCTGATTTGTACCCTTAAGTAAATGTCATCATTTTCCAGAATCTTTGATTGCACCCTAGGTCACAATCGACCTTAAAAGTCTCAGACTAAAATTTTGCTTTTGGTTCCCGTAAGTTTGCCAAAAAGGGTATCTGAATCTCCATCCAGTTCTACTATTGCAAACCTATACCTGCAATAAAAAGAGGTTTTTTTGTTGGGGGGAGGGGTTTTCCTTAGTCAAACCCCAGTTTTTGAATTAACCTCAAATATATAATTCAAATTTCTAGAATAAACAAAGTAAATGAAATAATTCACCTTGCTCATGTAAAAGTCCTTGTGGAGGATTCAAATCCTTGAATCCATAAGTATGGATGCACAAATAGAATGTAGGATGTAGAATGGAGAATATAGGATGTCTTCAATCAATTTCTTTGTAGATCTTCAACACCAATCTTGAATGGGTTCTTGAATTGGAAAAGGCTTGGAGGAATGTAGATAGAGAAATCTTCAACAAGAGGGCTCCATGGAGCTTGAATCCTCTAATGGCCACCAATGGATCTCCTTGATGAAAATGGATGCTTGAGAAGTGCTTGAGAATGGATGAATGCTTCAATGGATACTTGTCTTGCTTCAAATCTTGCTTCTTCACCTTTGGAATTCACTCTTCAGTCTTGAGCTCTTGCAATTATCAAGTCTTAGATTGTTCTTTCTTGTGTATAATGATGGTTAGAGTCTTAGAGAAAATGGGAGGAAAAAGCTTCCTTTTATATGAAATTAGGGCACAATCTTCTAGAGAGGCTGACATAGGAGAATTAAATTCTAATTGGACCCATTCCCCTAGAAGAGGACCTATGTTAAATATAATTGAGGATTTGTTGTCCCGAAGTCTAAAACAGCCGACCTAGAAGCGGGAATTAACTTTTTCCAAAGACCAACATCTGGAAACCCTAAGATTCTTGAATTTGGGCCCTGGACCTAAAAAAGGTTGATTGTGACCTAGGTCAAGGTCAAGGTCAACCTTGACCCAAAAAGGTCAACCTAGACCCCAAGGCCAAAGTCCCAGTTTCTCAATCTGGGTTTCCAGGAACAAGCTAAAAAGAGTGGAAATGGGGCAGAACAGGAGGAAAAAGCCAGATCAAAGTCAGGATCCCATTCAAGGTGCTTGACATGACCCCAAACCACTTACCCAGAGGGATAAACTAGTCTACCATGGAAGTGCTTCCATTTTCAGACAATACAACTGTATGCAATGTAAAACAAGAATTACCTTTAGATTTTGGGAAATGAAGCGGGTTGTCGATATGTTTTCTTATACACATTTGTTATTCAAGTATGCCATGTCAGTTTTTTTTTCTAATAAACTATATTCTTTTTGCTGAGAATGACAATAAGATTTCAATGAAAATCCCCATTTTCTCACGTATTTGAGGAACATCCCCAAACTGATTGTTGTGATCATTGTATTCATTTGTCCTTAGATAAATATAAGAAAATGGAAATTGAGGTCTTCAATAACAGGTGGGATGCACATATAAATTATCGGGAAATGATAGAAAGTACTCAGTCTTAGGTCTCTGACTTCTATTATGATAAAACATAGTAGTGCATGGAGGCAAGCTAGTTCACACATGAAAATAGAAACATAAATAAAAATAAATCCCTCAATTTTAAAACAGCCAGTAGATAAAACTGGATTACAAATCTAGCTAGGAAACCTTAACACTAAGAATGTAATGTCATGTCCTCTAGAGTTTTTAAGGAAACATATCAGTATTGCTCATGAAGCCCTTCCAGTATTAGGACGATGCACAATTCTCATGAAGCCCTTCCAGTATTCGGATGATGCACAATCCTCATGAAGCCCTTCCTCCCACCTGCGATCTGGCTAAGAAAGAATGAATTGAGTTTGATCACTTTTTTTTTTGTTTATATCCTGATTTGGTCAAAATTTTGACAATAAACTTAACTACAGTCAAAATTTTGACCTTTTCGAGACATAAACAAAAAAAAGTGAACATCACAAACCAAAATGGCCTTTGGTAAAAAATGAAGGTAAAAAATGAGGCCCAAATGTATTAGTGAGTATCTCTCACCTTTTGGGGAGACTAACATTGCACCACCACCCGAGCCATGTCTTCTTCTATCACCATCAAAGAATATTTCCCAAACTTTATCACTCTGTTCTTATGATTCCTCAGTGTATGCCTTGAAAATATTTGGCTCTATGAAACTATCTTCTTGTATCAAATAATTTCCAAAACCATCATCCCAAATAACATTGGATTGGGCCTCTGAAGCTCTTTCTGATTCCAATTCATCCAGATAGATATCTGGGATGTTTTCTATCTTAGTGTTTGTCTCTCTGATGATTGAAAAGTCATTACTATCAAGTGCAAGACAACTTGCATTGAATAAATTGGAAACATAAGGCTTTATATGATGTGTTTCCAATGATTCAGACTTGATAGTAACCTTGGTTCCATACCTAGTATGGAAAAGCATGTGAGACCAGTCAGAAGAAAGATAGCCTCCAATCTTGGCTGTGAATTCTCTTGAAAGACATATGGCAAAGAGAGCAGGGAGATCTATAATGGAGATGTCAAGTAAGATAGAGAAATTAGGGCTTGCATGAAGGATCAAGCTTGTATCCTTGGACACACTAGTGTGTTTACTGAGGAATAATCAAGCTTTGTTACCTTCGTTTGGAATGGTTCATATTTAAGCCCCAATTGGTCAGCTACCTTCTTGGGCATGAATGAACTAGCAGCCCCACTATCTACCATACAATTATGTACTAAATAATTTCCAATAATTAATAATACATAAAAGGGAGGTGGTTTTAGGTTCCTACCTTGAATGGCATCCTCTTCGGTGTTGCTTCTTGGAATTTTTTTTCTTGATCAATGTTGACTAATACTGGCTTAGAAACATTATTTGTGGGTTGTTGAGGGATTTCCACTTCACCCATGGCTTTCTTCAAGATCTCAGGCTGCCCTAGAATAGCCAAGGAGTCCCACATAGACATAGTCACATTCATCTTCTTCATATTGTCTACAATATTGCAGGACACTATTGTGTGCACTCTTTGGTGTGATTTCACTATTGTGGGCTCAACCTCATTGGGAGATTGACTCTCCTTGACTGGAATGGTGGGATCCTTCTTTAGTATCGTAGGAATAGATGGATGTGATGACTTTGCAGATATAGTATCTCTTCCTCCATCTTCTGCTTGCTCCATGTCTTGAGCTCTTCTTTTGGACCAAGTGGTGGCTGCAATTGGATATCTCTTCCCAATTAAAGAGAGCAGGCTCATCAGATTATATATCTTGCAGGGGTACTGACCCACTAGAAGATGCTTGTGATTGGATGTTCAAGGAATTTGGTGCCATAATTGCTTGATTCATCCATCCATTTGAGCACATAACCTAGTTGTGAGGTTGGTGGCAAGGAAAACATATTTATTTTTTGAGACCAGATTATTATGCTGATAGGATTGTCCCTGATTTTTATATTGTTGGTTAGGACCTTGATTTTTTTGTTGAAAGGGTGGTCTACTCCCTTGGTTCTTCTTTTTAATATTAGTCAACTCATTACTCATGGTCTGTAATAATTTCTTGATTTCTTGTTGATTGCTTCTTAATTCAAGTAGCTCTTGGGAAGGGCCTTCTTTGGATTCCTCATAGCCAGTACTAGCTTGAGGTGCTATTATAGTGGGTATGGGAGTGTATCGAGGGATACTCAAGGGCATGTTGAATATCGGGGAAGATAGGCATGGGTGGCCTTGTAGCTATCATACTAGCCTAAATCAAACAATTTTATGCTTTGATAGCTATACCAAAAGCCTGAGGTAATGAAGTACCTCCCATGGATTGAATCATGATAGATATGTTACTGTTCAAACTTTTCAAAAAATATAGAAAAGCATGATCTTCTAAAGGCCTCACAAAAATAGGAATTCTATTCCATGTCTTAAGAAATCTATTATTAAAGTTTGTTATCTATTCCCGAGGAGCTATTTTTATAGTTGTGAGTTTCTCAACTAGGAATAGATGATTTGATTTATCATCAAAATATTTGCTAAGGGATTCTCCTAGTCTTTCCCAAGAATTAGTAGAGCCAACTGCAAGAGTCCTAAACCACTGTAGGGCCTTTCCATTAAAAGAAGCTTCCAACAACTTAGTCCTCACATCTTCTTCAGTGATATGATGAACATTACAGATTGTAGCCACATCTCTTATGTGTTCACAAGCTGTTGTCTGGCTCTCACCTATGAAATCAGGCAAAATCTTTAGTGCTTCTAAGGGAACATCATGATGTTGGGAAAACTTTATTGGGCTACCTTGATTTAAGGGTACAAATGCAAACTATCTCGCCATAGTAGGAACTGTGATATGTTGAACAACAATTTTGTGGGTTGTATTTGAATCAGGGAGTGAAGATGAATCTTCTATAAATTCTCTGTTTAGAGATCTTCCCCTCATAAAATGGAAAATAAAGGGTCTCTCCTCTAAAACAAGGGGGTGTAGATTGTACCCTCCTTGTAGGGGATTTCCTTTGAGATGATCTTGCCTTTTCTTCTTGTTGGAGGTAACTGTAAAAATTCACAGGGCTTTGAACTTCCTGTTTCTATCCTTCTCATAAAATTGAATAGGACTAGATCTTCTTGTTTTTTACACCAATAGAGTTGCCAGATATGCTTTGAAGAGAAACCTCTTTAGGTCTATACTATGTAATCAACATATCAAAGATGACATAGTCTTGAAAGATGAAATTCCTTTGAGTCCCACCAAGCGTGCCATAATTGTTATTCACTAAAATTTGCACCCTATTAAGCACTTAAGCCTAACCATCTAGTATAACATGGGAATCACTTCTAGGTTGTGGGACCTCTGCTAACTGGAGTGAAGCCTCCAGATTTTAGGTTGGTTCCTCTTGGATAATCACCTTATCTGCTTTCAACATGAAAGTAAATTTGGAAGGAAAAGGGGTAGAAGGAGAACTGAAGGGAAATGACTGAAAAGAAAATTATCCTACTAGGTGATACACTGAAGGTAACATGAATCATAACATAGTGACCAAAACTAGCATGAAATTCATGAATCTAGTAGAACACAAATTTCTGAATAGGCTTGCATAAATATTTCATAGAGAGGTCTGAAATTAAAAGAGGCTATTCAAGGAAAGATAAGATTTCACAAACAATAGCTTATTCAATGGAATAAAAACAGACTCTGACTTGCAAAAAAACATCCATTCCAACAAATATGCATAGGAATGAGATGAAATGACAAGGATGAACAAAATCCACAAGATCATCTAAATAAGATCATCCGCAATAGTGCACAAAGATGCAAAAAGAAAGAAGGCTCAAGAACTCCAAGATTTTCTCTAATGTTAACCACTATATTATGCCTTAGATAAGAGAAATATAGACAAGAAAAAGCTTGAGGATAGATAAAATGTCATAGAAAACCTTTGCATAATCTGGAATTCGTGAGAAATTACAAAAATATTAAAACCTAAGGGTAGAGAAGATGCCACAGAAAGTCTTGCATAAGATGAAAACCTCTAGCTAAAAAAACATCTAAAACTACTTATATACAACCTCCCCTAGCACACAGGCTTAGGAGTCAATTCATTTGATTAGTTAGGGAAGAATTAGGGTTACAATAGATTCTTAATAAATAATGCAGAAACCCTAAACCAATCAATTCTTCTCATTAATGCGCTTGGGAAATATCTCAACAGATCAAATATGGCCATAAATGCATCTCCCATCATCATAAATTCAAGCACAAAAGTCGGCTGGTCCATCTACCTTGTTTGCAAGTTGAAAATGTCACCACCACCATGAAAACCCTAAGAAAAACATTTAAATATTTGAATTCAAACCAAAATGGTCACAGATGGCACGGAATGCCCCATCAACGGCTCAGATTTGAAAATTTACTATCTTTAAAACATGACCGTTGATCTACCTTAAGATACCTGCGAGAACAGGATCGGATCTGCCATGCGGTACACATGAATAATTCCTTAAAGGTTATACATCCTCATCTTTACAATCAAGGAATTATGCCCATCATCCAATATTCATGAACTTTCTTTACCTTTACTGCATTTAACCTGGGATGCATGACATCATCTGTGCCACATGTCATCACGACTTGATGGCTTGAACATTAGATCTTGATCACTTTGTCTTTAAGCCTTTACATTGTCTGTCTAATCAAATAATACTTGATTGGTCTTTATTTTACCTTTGTCTGACTAGCCTGAACCAACCATGAACACATGGCTTCAAGGCGTAATTCCTTAATGGATAGATTTTGAGCACTTCGACATCAAGGCTTTACACCCACTGTAGGATGTGTATGATTATAAAATGTAGGATATAAAATGTGATGTAAAGGATGGAATGTTGTTAATGTTGATAGTATTGAGGACAATATAAGATCCCCTTCCTAGCCCTAAATTCCACAAAGGAAAGATCCACTTTGATCAACCATAAGAAAATGGTTAATGCACAAATGCATCAATCGATAAAAAATAAGAAGAAATAAGAAAGTCTTTCAATCCTGAATAATGGATGAAGAATATAACAAATTTGAATTGATTAAGACCTTAATTGAAATTAATTGAAGACATGTAATAACCTCAAAATATCATAGATCTGAAGAATGCTATTTTTGGGTGTCTACACTGAGTTTCTGGAAGTTCTGAAATCGGATTGGGCACAGAAACACAGAGACAGAGAAAACCCATAAATCTTTCCCAGATCTAGCTTAGGTCGATTTTGACGCAAAACAAAATGTCAATCCTGACCCAGAATAGAATGTCAATTCTGACCTAGAACAAAAATTCAACCTTGACTTAGAACACAAAATTGACCTTGAAATGTACAGTCCGATGAACAATCTATTTTCGGATGCCAAAAGTCTGCCGAAAAGGGTATCTAGCACTTGAACCTGCTATCCCGAACCCGTACCTACAATAAAAATGATTTTTTTTGTTTGGGGGAGGGGTTTACCTTGGTTAAACCCCATTTTTGGAATTAACCTTAAAGTATAATTGAAATTGCATAAATAAACAAAGCAAATAAACCAATTCACCTTGCTTGTATAGAAACCCTTGTGGCAGATTCGAATCCTTGGATCCATAAGTATGTATGAAAAAAATGAATATAGGATGTCTCAAATAAATTACTTATAGATCTTCAACACCAATCTTGAATGGATCTTTGAATAGGAAGAGGCTTGCATGGATGTGGATGGAGAAATCTTCAACAAGAGGGCTCCATAGAGCTTGGATCCTTCAATGTCTACCAATGGATCTCCTTGATGAATTGAATGCTTAAATGTCTTTGAATTCTTGAATTCTTGAGAGTAGATGCTTGCTTCAATAGATCATGCATAGAGTTGTCTTTTTCAAGTCTTAGATGGTTGTTATTATGCTTAGAGAAAATGAGAGGAGAAAGCTTCCTTATATACCAATCTAGGGCACAATCTTCTAGAGAGGCCTAAATAGGAGAATTAAATTCTAATTAGATTTATATCCCTAGAAGTGTACCTATATTAAATATAATTTCAATGGTTGTTTCCTCAAAGACTGAAACAACCGACCCAGAAGTGGGAATTAAATCTTTCTGAAGCCCGACATCCAGAAACCCCGTAAACCTAAAATTTGGACCCTGGGTCAGGGTCGAGATTGACTCTGACCTAGGTCAGGGTCGAGGTCGACCTTGACCTAGGTCAAGGTTGTGGTCAACCTTGAACCAAAAGGTTGACCTTGACCCTAAGGGAAAGGAACTTAGATTTGCATATCAAGGTGCCAGAAATAGGTCGGAGAGAAGTGGAAAAGGGAGCAAAACAGGGGTAAAAGAAAGATACAAGTCAAAGACCAATTCAAGGTGCTTGACATGACCCCAAACCACTTACTCTGAAGGCTAAACCAGTCCAAAATTTAAGTGCTTCCATTTTATGACTATACATTTAGCCCCCACTTTAACAAGAGTATGGACTCGATGCAAACTGTTGGTAAAGGAGATCATAGACAAAATATAATCTTATTAAAATCAAAAGGGACAAAGGAATCCTCAAGCCCCTAGGGAATTAAGTCTTTATCAGCCCTAAGATCACAATAAGAGAGACATCACTAGTTAAAGAGAAAGAGAGAGGGTGTGATTACCTCTCCTAATGAGAACCTAGGTCCCATTGTGAATCACACAAGGAAAAAGTGCAACTGGAAAGATGGAGATGAACCACCTAGTGAATGTGCTTACTCACTAGTCAAACCATCAAGGTTTTACTCTTAGGAATATTTTACTCCAAAAGAGAAAATCCAAAACATAGAAAGATCCAGTCTTAAGGATACCTTCTGTCCTTAAGGGATCAAAACATTGTAAATTTAAACTAGAGGGATCAAGAGACCCTAAAAGGTAAAAACCCATGCTTTAAGGATTAGTCTCTAATCCATAAAGGGAGAAAATTTTTAAGTTTTGAAAATATTTTGAAAGTGCCTATGTGCAAAAAGGTGAGTAGAGCATATGCCCCCATGTTAAAGTCATTGCTAACACTTTAATAGGAGCAATGGATTTGACAGAAACATAAACAACTCCATTGATTACGTTTCCACTATGAGATGCCCCCAAGCGAAGACAAATCAATGGAAATACCACATAAACATACAAAGAACACATAAGGGATCTACCTACCGTGGGGTCAGTATGATCATAAGATGATATGTCTATATATATATATATATATATATATATATATATATATACATATATATATACATATATATATATACATATATATATATATATACATATATATATACATATATATATATGATATTATTGAAAATGAATTAACATCATAACCCAAATAAAGTAGAACTACAATCACAATGGAGGAAAGAAGAAGCAAGAGTTATGAAGAAGATTCTTTTCAGACCACAACATGGAGACCAAAAAGAATCAGTGCTACCATGTCGCGAATCCAAGTGGACTACAGAAGGAAAACATTAATGAACAATAACACAGGTACAACATACCATGAACCAATATATAGAAGAATAGAGATACATATAGAAGAATTATACAACAGGTTCAATTCCTTTATCACCTTGCACCAACAAAGTAATAAGGATTGTATAAAAGAATCTAACAAAGATTTAGCAAATAAGGTATGAGAGAAGCAATATACAATAGGAAAACAAAAAAAAGGCTATCATGAAGGACAAGTCAATCAAACACATTTCCTACTCTCCCCATCTCAGTTTATATCATTTAGGGAAGGTGGGAAACTCACAAGAGGGACTATATCCAACATAATAGGAATAATAGCCAGTTCCAAACAAGGATCCTCTTGAGAATCATGATGTTCAAAACTAGGCTTAATTATCAGCTGTGTGGAAAGCATATGAGGTAAATCAGTATCAAGATCATGATGACATGTAACTGATTGAATGATTGAAGATGTTAAGTTGATGATCATGCAAGGAATTAACTCAGTTAATATATTGTATTTTCATTGATGTCAACCTGATATAATCTATATGGTCATGGAAATACTTCCAAAGACTTTAAAGAACCGATGAGTCAAGACTATGCTATCAGTAATGCATACAAGTCAAATATTCACTAAGTGACTGCATACACCGACAGTCAGAGTAAAAGAGTAGGGTCAAAGTGTTACTTGACAAGCTAATGCACATCATTACCAATGAGCAGAGTTACAGTGTTGCTCGACGAGCAAAACACAGAGTAACCCGACAGAAAGAATTTCAGTGTTGCCTGACGAAGAAGACAAGGACGGAGATCCTGATGACAACTGAAGTCACACAGATAGAACAATCATTTATCACCAATGACTAACTGAATTTTTGTCTGACAGAATAGAGAGTTCCAAAAATGACAAAATGCTTAGCTGTCAAGAAGCTAAAGATAGAATTAATGGATACTTATCATTGTTTTAATCATCTAGATAAAGTTGGAGATAAGTAACTGATTTAAAGCTAATTTGTCCAGTTGGCAAGAAGAGCTCTTTGAGATAAATAAGGGGTTTTCTTTAAATCTATTGGCGAGAATTGTGGAGCACGCCAAGAATCAAGAAAGCCAAGAAAAGGGGAAATCATGTTTATATAGAGACAAACTCAATTCATTATGAATAGGGGAATTAGGTGAGAAGAAAAAGAGAAGAGGATAGATGCTAAAGAAAATCTGAAGGAGAAGAAAGTCTTCATTCAGTCCTGATCAACAAGTTGAGGAAAGAGCTAGATTCTGCAGACACCGACGAACAGTGAGACAAGCATCACAGAGCAGAATAGTGTGGAGCAAAGGTATAAGTGATTATATTGAACAGAGAGGTAATGGAATTACAATAGATCTGAAAATATGCAATTAAGCTGTATGTATGAATAGATCATTAGTGTTTCAGTTTAACCATTGAAGCATAAAGCCTCTTAACCGAGCAGGACTTAAAAGTCTTTTACAATTGAGATACATCCCAAGGAGTATCAAAAAGTTTGATCACAAAAGTAGGATTGGATATGCCCGATACCTATTGACAGGCCAAGAGAGTTTAATCAAGGATGGTAGCATTAGATGCCAGATACTAGTTGACAAACTATTTCTAAATCCTCTAACAAGGTCACACCTAACAGTGTGTTTGTAACCTTAACAGGGCTGGCTCCAAACATAGCTCACTTCAGAAGAGTGAAAATTTGGGGTACCAGTCCCAGTGGTTTTTTCCCTTAACAGGGTTTCCACGTTAAAATCCTTGTGTTATGTGTTTATGGTTTATTACTTTACTATTTTACATTTCACATATGAATTTTTGGATTGGTCGGTATACTCTGCATATTTACTATGTTTCAGTAAATAGTTAACTGCTTATTGGTAATCATACAGAAGAGAGATTAGTAAAGACTTCTGACAAGTAAAAAATTGATTAAATTTTTTCAAGGCATACATCTTGTAGGACAAAAGATAACTTGAGACATAATTTGTGGTTATAATTTTTAAGGGTTGATTTAAGGATTAATTTTTGAGGCCACTTCTTCACCCCCCCCTCTCATTTATTACTAACAATTGGTATCAGAGCTTGTGTGCTTAGAAGGAAGGTTTCAAGACCTAAGATAAAGATCACAAGATGAATAGATGAGATGTGCTGAAGTTGAACAAAGATAATTTTGCTTCATGGCAGAGTAGAATAAGAATCCAGTTATCAGGTATTGGTAATGATGTTACTCAATACTTAGATACTGAATATGTGTTGCCCACAGGAACACCAACAGTTGAACAAATGAGAGAGAAGAATGATCACAATTGCATGATGATAGAGCTTGCTTCCTCACTCTCCGATGCTGAATTTGAAGATGTCAAAACGTGTAAGCCTACAAAGCAGATGTGGGACAAATTGATGCTTTTACATGGTGGTGAAAAAAATGTTTTGAGAGTTAAGGCAGGAAGCCTTAGAGGAAATTTTGAGGATCTCAAAATGAAAGAAGGTGAAAACATCACTCAGTATAACACAAGAATCAAAGATGTAGCCAATTCTATCTAAGGAGTTGGAGGGGTACTAGAAGAAGATACAATGGTAAGTAAAATTCTTAGAAGAAGATACAGTGGTAAGTAAAATAGCAATGTTACTCTAGACAGTTTTATTGGAAGACTGATTTCATTTAAGATGAACAACTTTGATGATAGTGTCTTACCAAACATAGAGTCTGCATTCAAAAATTCTATGAGAATAAGTAAATCAAGTCATAAAAACACTATGAGAAAAGATAGTGATAGTGAAAGTGAAGAAGATGATCTTGATGAAATTGAAGCACTTATGGCTAGAAGAATGCAAAGAGGCAAAGGTAAGTAAAAAGGTAAATTACCACTTGTTTTTTTTAATTGTAAAGAGATTGGACACTTTGCTGCTAGATGTACTAACAAAAGAAAAGATGACAGAAGTAATGAGAGATCATTTGAAAAGAAGTCTGACATAGGTGATTACAGAAGCTACCAACAATCAAAAAGAAGAGACACTCAAGACTACAAGGAAAAAGGAAAGAAGGCCAGTTACCTAGAAAAATTCAAAGATGATGATACTGACACCGAATCTGATGAAGACATCGAGATGGTTTTTGTAGCAGTAAAAGATGATTCAGATGATGATGAAGAAAGGTATATAGAAACTGCACTCATATCTAAAGTCAGTAAAAATGATGTTTGGATCATAGATAGTGGCTGCACTCACCATATGACCGGTGATAAGTAAAATTTTGAGACTTTTGAATACTATAAAGTTAGTTCAGTAAGAATGGGTAATGACACACCTTGTCTAGTTGAAGGTAGAGGAACTATAATGTTGAATAACCAGATAAAATGTGAAAATTATTATTGGGTAAATGGATTGAATTATAATCTATTGAGTGTTTCTCAGTTGAATAATTTAGGTCACAGAGTAGCATTTGAAAATAAGAAGGCAAAGATCTTCAATAAATCAGGAAATCTAATTAGTACCGGTGAGCAGACAAAAGGTAACTTATTCTATCGAAATGATATTGACACCACTTGTTTGATTGCTACAAACAAAGACATATGGTTGTGGCACAAAAGATTGTGTCATGTGAACTTTGACAACATGATAAAGATAAGGAAAAAGAGAAATGTCAGAGGCTTACCGATGATGACCAAGCCTGACAACATCATGTGTAAGAGTTATCAAAAAGGAAAAATGACAAAGTCTAGTTTCAAAAGCAAGACCCATACATTTGATGCAATTCTAGAATCAGTCCATACTGATTTATGTGGACCTATGAGGACAAAGAGTTATTATGGAGATAGATATTTTATTCTCTTTGTTGATGATTACTTGAGAATGATGACAGTCATGTTTCTAAAAGATAAATCAGAAGCATTTAAGATGTTTAAATGGTATAAAGCAATGGTTGAGAAACAAAGTGATAAGGAGATAAAATGCCTAAGGTCAGATAGAGGAGGGGAATTTATTTCAAATGAATTCACTAAATTTCGTAATGAGCATGGAATCAAAAGACATGTCTCTGCACCAAGAACACCACAGAAAAATTGAATTGCTGAAAGAAGGAACAAATCCATAGTTGATTATGCAAGAAACTGATGATAGAGAAAGGCATCATTCAAATATTCTAGAGGGAAGCTATCAGTACTGTTGTTTACACATTGAACATAGTATAATTGAAGAAAGACACCAAAAAGACACCTTATGAGCTATGGTATGGATACACACCAAATGTAAGTTATTTCAAAATTTTTGGAAGTCAGTGCTATATCTTAAAAGATGATAGAAATGGAAAAATTGACTCCAAGAGTGATGAACGAATATTTCTAGGGTATTCTACCAAGAGCAAGGCTTATAAATGTCTAAACAAAGCCTCAAACAAAATTGTTGAAAGTGCAAATGTAAAGATAGATGAATTTGTGGAGAAAAATGAAAAAGGAAAGAACTAAAGAACCAAAGGAATACAATAGGTTCACTTACAATGAGGAACTTGACACTCTACCTGACCAACTATGTAGAGCTCCTGAGCAACAGATCACTACACCCGAGCATCAGGCTACAAATACCGATGATCAGAATATTGGTCAAGATGATGCACAAAGTGATGGAGAACAAAATGATGATCAAGCTGATAGACAAAGAACTAAACCTATACTTGCAAGATATGTCAGAAGGAACCATCCACAGAACCAGATCATAGGAGACAAGAAGGTTGGTATGAGAACCGGAAGTAAGTCTCTAAATACAAGATGTCTTATTTGTGATTATGAGCCTAGATCTGTCAATGCTGCACTAGATAATGATGAATGGATAAGTGATATGAATGAAGAGATTGAGCAGATAGAGAAAAACAAGACATGGACACTTGTACCAAGACCAGCTGACAAGGATGTCATCGGTACAAAATGGATATTCAGGAATAAGCTGAATGAGAATGGAGAAGTTACTAGAAATAAAGCAAGACTAGTATGAAAGGGGTATGCATAAGAAGAAGGAATTGACTATGGAGAGACCTTTGCACCCATTGCTAGGCTAGAAGGAGTGAGAATATTACTTGCTTATGCCGCACATAATAGATTCAAGGTATATCAAATGGATGTCAAGTCTGCATTCATAAATGGAATACTTGAAGAAGAGGTATACATTGAACAACTAGAAGGGTTTGTTGATCCAGACAAGAGGGACATGGTATGTAGACTACACAAAACCCTGTATGGATTGAAACAAGCACCCCAAGCTTGGTATGAAATACTTTACTCCTATCTTATAAGTATTGGATTTGTAAGGACTAGTGAAAATAGTAATCTTTATTTAAAGGAAGATACTGATGCTAACATCTTGATTGCTGGGATATTTGTTGATGACATCATATTTGGAGGCAATGATATGCTATCCAAATCATTTGCAAATGAAATGAACAAATATTCTGAGATGTCTATATTTGGAGAGATCAAGTTCTTTCTTGGTATGTAGATCATGCAACAAGATGAAGGTATTTTCATTACACAATACAAGTACATCAAAGAAGTACTAAAAATATTCAAAATGGAAGAATCCAAACCAGTTGGAACACCAATGGAAACTGGATGCAAATTAACAAAGGAGGACAATTCATCAGAGGTAAATCAGACTTTGTACAGATCAATGATT
The DNA here is from genome assembly GCA_018584345.1 of Thuja plicata. NCBI lineage: Eukaryota > Viridiplantae > Streptophyta > Pinopsida > Cupressales > Cupressaceae > Thuja > Thuja plicata. The sequence continues at coordinate 615,308 of MU226422.1, read as the reverse complement.
GGAAAACTCATGTATGTTGTACATACTAGACCAGATATTGCACATGTAGTAGGAATAGTTGCTATATTTTCTACTAATCCCAGGGACTCACATATGAATTCTATGAAAAGAATCCTAACATATCTGAATAATACCGAGGAATATGGCTTATGGTATAAGAGAGAAGGCAAATTTGAACTTAAGGTTTTTACCGACGCTGATTGGGATGGAAATATTGATGACCGAAAGAGCACAACTAGAGGAGCATTCTTTATGGGTGACATACTTGTCACATGGATCAGCAAGAAGCAAGGATACATCTCTCAATCTATTGCAGAGGCAGAGTATGTTGCTACTGCTACAAACTGCTCAAATATTGCATGGATCAAAAAGTTACTGGAAGGTATGCATATGCAAATTTTAGAACCAGTAATTATCTATTGTGATAATACAAGTGCAATAAAAATTTCCAAGGATCCAGTCATGCATGCTAAAACAAAGCATATTGCCATCAAGTATCATTATTTAAGAGAACAAGTTCAGGAAAAGGAAGTGATACTTGAGTATGTGCAATCAAAGGAACAATTGGCCGATATCTTCACCAAGCCACTTCCCAAGGATGCATTTGAATACTTGAGAAAGATACTAGGGGTCAGACCCTTGTCTACTGGTTAGTAAGCTGACTAGAAGGCTGCATCAACCTGTATAGTATTAGAATATCATTCATGTTGATGCAAGCATAGAGATGGACTACAAAGATACATCTATAAACAACAAGGTATTTATCTACTCTAAGCACCAGAATTATTATTGATGGATTGGGAAATTCAAGGAATATATTATGGATAGAAAGGATCCATTTGACATTGTTGTCAAAATACTTATTTTGCAAAATTTGTGTTTGCAAAGATGTTTGTTTGGCATTGTTGTCAAAGGGAGAGATTATATCCATAATCATCTCAAGAAGAGATCATATCCATCGAAGCATCCAAAGGGAGAGATGTAACAAGAAAGGGAGATTACACACAAAGGAAGAGAATTAATGACAAAAGACATCACAAGAAAGGAGAACCGTCAAAGGGAGAGAGTTTGACACAAAAGGAGAACACATCACATCAGAGAAGTAAAGATTCTACATCTATCTAGTGAAGGGATTAAAGACAGATAGAACACTGTAAGAATCAAATCAAAGCTATTTGAGCTTACCGAAAGCTAAAAATTTGTAATAGTTACATTAGGAAAGCTTGATGAAACTGTTTATTTCATATTGTATTAGTAATAGTATAGTATGATAATGTAGTATATTTCCATCAATGCCAAAGGGAGAGATTGATGACATGTAACTGATTGAATGTTTGAAGATGTTAAGTTGATGATCATACAAGGAATTAACTCAGTTAATGTATTGTATTTTCATTGATGTCAACTTGATATAATCTGTATGGTCATGGAAATACTACCAAAGACTTCAAAGAACCGATGAGTCAAGACTATGCTATCAGTAATGCATATAAGTCAAGTATTCACTAAGTGACTGCATACATTGATGAAGTGCACACCGACGGTCAGAGTAAAAGAGTAGAGTAATAGTATTACCTGACGAGCTAATGCACAACATTATCGACGAGTAGAGTTACAGTGTTTCCCGATGAGAAAAACATAGAGTAACCCGACAGAAGGAATTTTAGTGTTGCCTGACGGAGAAGACAAGGACAGAGATCCTGATGAAAACTGAAGTCACACCTATGAAATAGTTATTTATCACCGATGCCTAACTGAAGTGTTGACCGACAGAAAAGAAAGTTTCAAAAATGAAAAAATGCTTAGCTGTCAAGAAGCTAAAGATAGAATTAACAGATACTTATCATTTTTTTAATCATCTAGATAAAGCCAGAGATAAGTAACTGCTTTAAAGATGATTTGTCCAATTGGAAAGAAGATCTCTTTGAGATAAATTAGGAGTTTTCTTTAAATCTATTGGTGAGAATTGTGGAACACGCCAAGAATCAAGAAATCCAAGAAAAAGAGAAAAAGAGAAAGTTGGAAATCATGTCTATATAGAGACAAACTCAATTCATTACGAATGGGGGAATTAGGTGAGAAGAAAAAGAGAAGAGGAAAGATGCTAAAGAAAATGTGAAGGAGAAGAAAGTCTTCAGTCATTCCTAATCAACAAGCTGAGGAAAGAGCTAGATTCTGCAGACACCAATGAACAGTGAGACAAGCATAGAGCCGAACAGTGTGGAGCAAAGTTATAAGTGATTATATTGATCAGAGAGGTAATGGACATACAATAGATCTGAAATTCTGCAATTAAGTTGTATGTATGAATAGATCATTAGTGTTTTAGTTTAACCATTGAAGCATAAAGCCTCTTAACCAATCAGGACTTAAAAGTCTTTTACAATTGAGATACATCCCAAGGAGTATCAAAAAGTTTGATCACAAAAGTAGCATTGGATATGCCCGATACCTATTGACAAGCCAAGAGAGTTTGATCAAGGATGGTAGCATTAGATGCCAGATACTAGTTGACAAACTATTTCTAAATCCTCTAACAAGGTCAAACATAATAGTGTGTTTGTAACCTTTAATAGGGTTGGCTCCTAACAGAGCTCACTTCAGAAGAGTGAAAATTTGGGGTACCGGTTCCAGTGGTTTTTTCCCTTAATAGGCTTTCCATGTTAAAATCCTTGTGTTATGTGTTTATGGTTTATTACTTTACTATTTTACATTTCACATATGCATTTATGGATTGATCGGTATACTCTGCATATTTACTGTGTTTCAGTAAATAGTTAACTGCTTATCGGTAATCATACAGAAGAGAGATTAGCAAAGCAATCCGACAAGTAGAAAATTGATTAAAGTTTTTCAAGGCATACATCTTGTAGGAAAAAAGATAACTTGAGACATAATTTGTGGTTAGAAGTTTTAAGGGTTGATTTAAGGATTAATTTTTGAGGCCACTGATTCACCCCCCCTCTCAGTTATTACTAATAGATCAATAGTATCATATTCATCATTGGCATCAATAGGATCATCAAGAGTATCTTCCTAATAAAGATTAATCAAAATAGAATCTAAGATGCGAATAGAATCATCATAATCATTCATCTTAACATCATTATTAACTTTAAATTCCTCCAACACATCAGGCATAGGCTGGTCAAAAGGAGGTAAAGAATTTTGAAGAATAGAAGTACAGGCCCTAGCATTATCCTGACACTTCTTACAATGTTCATTGGCATATTTTTTACATTTTATCTTGTTTGAAATGTTTTGAGAACTAGGAGGAACACCTGGTTTCTTCACAGGTTCTATAGGTGGATTAGTAGGACTCTGAGTAGGCTAAAAAGTGATACTAGGAGTTTGATTAACATAACTAGAAGTAATGGATAAAGGAGGTATAGAAGGCATAGGCAAAAGACCATGGTTAAGATCAATTTGAGGCATGCTTAACTCAAGAATCTTGTGAGTTTTATAGGCTTGATATGAATGAAAAAGATTATCAGGCCGAGGAAGACATGAATTAGGTAATGAAGGCCAAAAGAAGTCAAGGGTAGCACAATCGCTAGGTCTAGAAGGTTGATATAAACTATGATTAATCATCTTCACCTCTTCATCATGAATGAACTTAATACAATTGTGGATAGGAGAAGCAATGGCACGCATGGCAGTCAACCAAGGCAAACCCAAATTAACTTGAAATTGATCAGAAGTAGGGACAACAATGAAGGTAGTGTCCACAACTTTACCACAAAGTTCAACAAGCAAGGTAATAGAACCAAATGATGGACAGAGAAAACCATTACAAGTTTGGATCCACACATTAGATGTATCATAATAATCATGTTGTAAGTTCTTCATAAAAAGGTTTTTTCAGTGATGACATTGACTAAGGAAGTAGGATCAACAAGACAAGCATGCGTAGGTATCTTAGCAATCCTAGCATAAATGTAAAGGAGACCATCATGAGCTTTAATGGTCTCAGAATCATCAAAGGTGATTGAGAGTTCCCGAGGTATTTTATCCTTAGGTTTTTTTGAAGGTTTAGATTGAGGTTTTGGTTTAGGTTGAGGTGGAATTTGAAGTTGAGGTGGAGGAAAAGGATCTTGAATAGTAGGTTGAGATGAAACAATGCAGTCCACATGGTTAACAATATAGCTGAGACCATCCATCTTTGAATCATAAACAATATCCATAGAAGATGGTTGAACAATGGTATTAGTATCATGTGTAGGTAAAGGATTCATATAAATTTGGAGATTTTGATCACGAGGAGAGATAGATTTGTTCCCACTACCATAAAAATTATCAACAGATAAAGCGTTAGAATAAATTAAGTCTTGAACCTTATGGTTTAGAGAATAACACTTCTCAGTATCATGACCATGTTCATGATGATATTGACAAAAGGTTTTAGGATCAAAATATTTGGATACCATCATAGTAGGGAGAAGAGGTCAAATAGGAGGCAAAGTAATCATATTAGCACTTAAAGTTTTACTCATAATAGAATGTAAAGATTCAAAAAGAGGAGTAAACGTACGATTTAAACGAAAAGCAGTGGATGCAGAAGTGGCATTGTGGGATGCAACAACAACTTGATCAACAACTGCATTTGCATGTTTATTTATTTTAACATAGTTTTTAGGCTTATGAAAGTTGTTGGGATTAGGAGAAACATCAACCTTATCAATTAGAATAGGAGCCATTGGAGTGTTTCTCTCAAATTGACTCACTTGTAATTGATAATGATGAAGCGCTGCACAAAGTTATTGAAAAGAGGTAAAATCAGTAAGCATAATCTTATCTCTAATATCCTTTTACAAATTTGAAATAAAAATATATTGAATATCAATATCAGGATAAGAAATTTGAGAATACAAATTCTTAAATCTACCAATAAATTTAGTCAATTTTTCCTTAGTATTCTGTTTACAATGCATCAAATCAGTTAAGGAAACTTGCAGACCAATGTTATTTTAGAACTGTTGAATAAAGGTATTAGCAAATTTTGGAAAAGAAGCAATAGAATAAGGAGGTAAACAACAATACCATTACAAGGCCTTATCATGAAAGGTTCTAGCAAACAACTTAGCCAAAATCCTATGGTCATGAGCATAATCACTATAAAGGATTTGAAATGTTTTAACATGAGTGACACGATCTCCCTTACCATTGTAATTCTCAAGGTGAGGCATATCGGCTTGTTGAGGGACATGAGCATGAATAATGTCTAGGGATAAAGGACTACCCATGTCATATGTAGGAATGCTAAACCTGGATTGAGTTAAAGATGCAAGTTGTTGTAAAGATGACACAATTTGAGCCAAACTAATGATTGTAGAATCATTAGAAGAAATAGGTGGCATAGAAACATTAGGAACACTAGGAAAAGTGTATGAAGCAGCAGGAATAGAAGACACAACTGGTGGAACACTTGGAACCACAGTTGGAAGACGATTGGAATAAGTAAAAGGAACACTATGGTACGAAGGCTGCGAGGTAGGTAAAGACACCGATGGAACACTCACAGGAAGAGATGGAAGTGGAAGATTCAAAGTTAGAGGATTAGAAAATATAAGAGATGTAGTCACTAAAGGAGGAGTGTAAGTAGGATTACTAGGTAAAGGACCTAAAGAAGGTTCCACACTAGTGATAGGAGGAGTAAATCCTAAATCTTGAGCCTCTTGAGCTAAAGGTTTAACATTTAAATGCACAAGATGAGTAATACCACACAAGAGATTAACACCTTGATCACTATCACGACAGAATTTCTTAAGAGCCTCTATAGCTTGAATAGAATCTTGATTATGGTTTTCTTGAATAAGCCAATTTCCCATTTTATCAAGTTCAGTTGATAGTTTTTGGAATTGTTCAGGAGGAAATATTAAAGAAACATCCTCATCATGAGATGAGTGAGAAGAGTTATTCTCCATAGAAGGATTGGAATCATGAGTGATCAAATTGTCATCCAGGATCCTAAGGAAAGGAGAGGAAGACTCGAGATCAAAGGAACCCATAAGTCTGCGACTTCTTCTAACCAGAATATTATAAGTAGGACTAGAGGTAGTAAAGCTCATACACCAATGCAATGTAAATGAACTAAACTAAGAAAATATAAATGCAAGAACATAAAAGAAGGCTAATCTAATATGTATGAAATATCTAGAATGAAATGTAAATCTAACACCAAAAAGAAAGAGTTGTCTATCGCGGGTTCACCAAAATGTATGATTATAAAATGTAGGATATAAAATGTGATGTAAAGGATGGAATTTTGTTAATGTTGATAGTATTGAGGAGAAGATAAGGTCCCCTTCCTAGCCCCAAATTCCACAAAGGGAAGATCCACTTTGATCAACCATAAGAAAATTGTTAATGCACAAATGCATCAATTGATCAGAAATAAGAAGAAAGAAGAAAGTCTTACAATCCTGAATAATGGATGAAGAATATAATAGATTTGGATTGATTAAGACCTTGATTGAAATGAATTGAAGACATGTACTAACGTAAAAATATCACAGATCTGAAGAATGTTATTTTTGAGTATTTGCACTGAGTTTCCAGAAGTTCTGCAACTGAATTGGGCACAGAAACATAGAGACAAAGAAAACCCATAAATCTTTTCTAGATCTAGCTCGGGTCGATTTTGACCCAAAATAGAATGTCGATCCTAACCTAGAAAATAATGTTGATTCTAAACTAGAATAGAAAGTCGACCTTGACCTAGAACATAAAATTGACCTTGACCTACAATGTCTGATGAAGAATCTATCTCCGGATCCTGAAAGTCTGCCAAAAAAGGTATCCAGATCTGCACTTGAACCCGCTGTCCTGAACCTGTACCTGTAATAAAAATGGTTTTGTTTGTTGGGGGGAGGGGTTTTCCTTGGTCAAACCCCAATTTTGAAATTAACCTTAAAGTATAATTGAAATTGCATAAATAAATAAAGCAAATAAACCAATTCACCTTGCTTGTATAGAAACCCTTGTGGCGGATTCGAATCCTTGGATCCACAAGTATGTATGAACCAAATGATGTAGAATGCAGAATATAGGATGTAGGATGTCTCAAATCAATTGCTTATAGATCTTCAAAACCAATCTTAAATGGATCTTGGAATAGGAAGAGGCTTGCATGGATGTGGATGGAGAAATATTCAACAAGAGGGTTCCATAGAGCTTGGATCCTTCAATGGCTACCAATAGATCTCCTTGATGAATTGAATGCTTGAATGTCTTTGAATTCTTGAATGCTTGAGAGTAGATGCTTGCTTCAATAGATCATGCATAGAGTTGTCTTTTTCAAGTCTTAGATGGTTATTATTATGCTTAGAGAAAATGAGAGGACAAAGCTTCCTTATATACCAATCTAGGGCACAATCTTCTAGAGAGGCCTACGTAGGAAATTAAATTCCAATTAGACCTATATCCCTAGAAGTGGACCTATATTAAATATAATATCAAGGGTTTTTGCCTCGAAGACCGAAACAGCCGACCCAGAAGCGGGAATTAAATCTTTTCAAAGCTCGACATACGGAAACCCCAGAAACTTGAAATTTAGACCCTGGGTCAGGGTCAAGGTCAAATTTGACCTAGGTCAGGGTCGAGGTCAATCTTGACCTAGAAGTTTGACCTTGACCATTAGGTCAAGGAACTCATATTTGCAGACTAGGGTGCCAAAAATAGGTTGGAGAGAAGTGGAAAAGGGGTAAAAGCCAGATCCAAGTCAGGGACCCATTCAAGGTGCTTGACATGACCCCAAACCACTTACTTGGAGGTCTAAACAGGTCCAAAATGGAAGTGCTTCCATTTTATGACTATACAAGATGAAACTGAAAATGATAACAGATTAACCTTACCGCAGATTGGTCCAAGCTCTGACAACTTTCCACGCATCGATAAGGCATAATGCCTTGATCATTAGATTTTGATCATCTTGGATTTAAGCCTTTAAGCCAACCAGTTGATTGAATGGAACTTGATCGAAGATTACTTTTACCTTGGTTACAAACTACAGGTCCCACTTGGTCAGAAAAGACATGTGTCATTCAGGCTTAATGACTTGATTGCTAGATCTCGAGCACTTTGACTTTAAGCCTTTAAGCTGATTGTCCAATCAAACTAAACTTGATTGGTCTTTAACTTGTATCTGATCTTCAACTTGCATGAGTGAGCAATGACCACACATAACCTGCAACACAAACTGCGTCACACACTCGCACAATCAAAATATAAAGTGGTTTAGCTCAGCGAGTGAGCGATAGCATTTTTGATAACCCCGTCGGTCATTCACACAGTCAAGTTGACATTCTAGAAGACCGTCACGACTACGCGACCCCATGAAAATTCATTCACTCATTCAGTCGCGCAGTTAAATGAATGCTTAAGAAATACGACACAAATGTGAGATAGAGCATAAAAGTGACTACTTGAAGGCAACTTAAAATCACGTGAAGAATTGCAACCTCAAGTGGCAAAAAAGGTAATGAAGGAAATATAACATCCACCAAGGAGCTAGGGTTTAAGAGGCTTCAAGGGTTTTTTTCATTTAGATTTTTAAACATGAACAAGGGCATGTGGAGAGCCAGGTAAAGGCTAGGAATTAGGTGCAAAAACATACAAGTTGGGATCTACCCTTGTGGGAGCCTCATTTACTCCACTTGTAGCCAAAATTGATAGAATGGGAAATTTAGGTAACAATTTGCACACATGTGCTTTGATATACGTCTCCTCAAAACCAAATGGGGATGTAGTTATTGATACCTATGAAAACACCTTCTATTTCTACATTCACTTTTCTTGACATGTCTACTATTGCACAAGGTGACAATATCACCCATACTAGTCTTGGGGCTGCATATGGAAATTCTATTAATAAATATACCTATGTCCCACCTCCCTATACATATTTTATTTCTAAAAACGGTCACCCTCCATTATCACACCATACCATTAGCCAATCCTCTCTGCCTTTTATCTACCATATTGTTCCACAACCTACTATTAGTTCCACTCCACCTTCACATTTTGGACACCATTTCAAAAACTAGTTCACCTTCCGATTTAGTCATAAACCAATTATTACAAAATATATCTCCATTACAACAATAATTAGCCAACATAAACCAAATCCAATATCAACCAACCTTGCTATCATATTGTACTTGTATTCTATTGTCATACACTATTCTAAATTGTCACTCACAAAATATTAAAACACTACATTTTGCGGAAAAGATACCCTAACACTCATATGCCAACTTTTACCCTGTTGTGTAGGAATTTCATCTTCGAGGATGTGCTTCTTTCAAAACTCAAATATGAAGATGAAGCAAACAAAGAATTTGTGATTTTTTTTGTGCAAATTCTCTAAATATATTTAAAAAAAAAACTCAAAATAAATTGTGAGTCTTTTTAAACAACTTCTACTAACCTATTTTTATAGTAATCAAATTTTTTTAGAAGTGGGATTTATGTCGTCATGCGTAACCTTATTTTATAGAAAGGATAAAATTATAATTTTTAAAATATAGATTTGTGACCCAATATCTAATTCATGAATTTTAGACATTTTTAAAATTAATTTATAAAGTCATAATAATTATAATTTGGATAGAAGTGTATCTTGTCACGCATAACATTTTTTTTTCAAAAGAAAACTTCTTTTTTGTTGAAATGAGGATATCAATATCTAGGGAAAATATATATTTTTTCTTTTTTCTTTTCTTTTCTCTATTTTCTTATTTTTCTACATGTGTGAAACAAACACCTTAATGTTTGATGAAAAAACTACATTCATAAGAATTAAACAAATAAGTATATTAATGAAATTAATATATTCAAATCTATACTATCTAGGAAGCTTATAATAAGGGCTACATACTTACGAAACACAATTTCTGAATGAATTCATTTGACTTACCAAAATGTAAAGTAAAAGTGATTGTTTGTCATCATTTTGATAGGTGGAAAGGAGACTTCTTGCAAGTATGATTTCAAACTAGAAGGATTCTATCTAAGGGTGTTTAATCTAAGATGGTTTGATCTGATCATTTTTAATTAAAATCCTTCAAATGGACCATCTCAACACTTAAATCATTATATTTTTTGAAAATTTATGATACTAGGAAAAACTCAAGATGTCCCAAGTTTGTAACCCATTATTGTGGGGTTATCCCTACAAGAAAAAAATGTACAAGTAGAATATATGTTGTAGCTCTTTTCTAGGTATAGAATTAATAATTTGTACAAGAAGATTTATCAATGTTTATGTCTACTTCACAAGCCAATTCTATGTTGTTAGGAATGAAAGCTATTGTATCTCTTTCTTATAGTAGGAAATGTCCCTACTACCTATAATTGGTGATCCTACATTGTTTTTGTTTAATGCAACCCATTAGTTTTTATCACAAAAATAAATCTTCTCATACATCTTACAATAACAAAATCTCATATAGGAAAAAGAAAATTCTCCTTTTAACTATCCAAATCTCATTTGTGCAGGTTGCCTACTCATTTCTACCAAGCTAGTGGCTCGATTACATTAACTAGACTTGGATCATATGCCTTTTGTAGGTCTTTTTCCTTCTACTCATTACAACTACAACAAAACCAATTACAAGATGAAGAAATTAGAGCACACTAGGTGAAGAGAAACAATTGATTTTAAAAAATAAAATAAAATAAGTAGATGAATAAGTTATATTGTATTGACTTTAGCTAAGAGTGACACAAATCCACGCTAGAATATAAAAGTATTTAGAAAATCATGGTAGCGACATTTTGTCAAATAGGTCATAGACACCCTTGTCTGCAACCTATCAAAGTAATTGTATTGATAGTGATTTGATCCATCTAGAAATTGTGGTGGATATTAATTAAACACAATATTACAATATTCAAATGAGACAATCACCAACAATAAAAATCATTATCAAGTTTAACCATAAGTTGAGAATGAAATTAATTTATGTTTCTTTTTTGGTTATGCCATATTCTTAAATATGTTTTTCCCTTGTGATGTTTAAGTGAACCCAATTATCAAAATGACAATAAGCTAAATTGATTTGTTGCTATTGGATATAAATAGTGAATTTGTAACCAATTGCAATAATTTGTATGTATATATCCCTATTTTTATTGTTTTCTCACATAAAAGTGCAGTAGGTGCCTCATTAAGGATATATATATATATATATATATATATATATATATATATATGCTAGTATTCTCACACACAAAACTCACACCACACACAAAATCATCTCGCAGACACACAAACAAAATTAATTTATATACGTGTACATACATGAACGAACATGCATACACACACATGCGCAATATGTTCACACAAATAAAAAAATGCATGCTCACATTGGCACACATACACACACAACACATAACATAGACAATATAATGCGCACATACACATGATAGAACACCCACAAAATCATAAAAATATAACATAGACAAGAAAACACACACACACACATACAACTAGCTTTTACATACATACATACATACATACATACATACAGACATACATACAAATATAATTATAATTGGAAACACACACACAAACACACACAAAATACATATACATACTTGAAACAAACACCACACACACACCATAAAACATAAAACACACAAGACATATACATATATACATAACCATATACATACATAAAGACACACATGGACACATAAACACAATTAACTTGAATATGAATGCACACACACAGATAGGTACACAACACACAATCCTCACACACACCAACATAAATGTACACACATACACACATAAACATGCACAAAGACACAACATAAAATAAAACTCACAACACACACAAAATGTACACATACATTCACACACACAATTAATTTAGATATGCATGTACACACACACACAATTAATTTGTACAAATATATATGTGATGCATGTACATACACAATCACATATGCATGAAGGTATGGATGCACACATGTAGACAAAAACAAAGAACAAATATATACCCACAAATAATTAATTTGGATATACATGTATTTACACATACAAATTAAATTCATGAGACATCACACATACAAACACACACAAGTAACTTGGATATGCATGTATATATGTACACACACACACACAGACACACACATGTACACAAACACACATGTGCAAACACGTCCAACAATTTTTTTTTTTAATATGAGCACACATAATTAACTGTTAGAATGAATTTAGAATAACTAAGAGGGGAGGGGTGAATCAGTTATCCTCAGGTCTAGATGTAGCAAATAAAAACTTTCTATACTTCAGATCTACTCGGCAGTAGTAGCATAAATCAACAACTTTAATCATGAAGTTTACTGTCAATTGAAATTAGCTTGTAGTAACATAACAGTAAAGAAAACCATAAGCATTCAAACAAGTTGACACAAGTATTTAACGTGGAAACCCAATATGGGAAAAACCACCAGTAACATTCTACCAAGTATTCACTCTTCTGAAGTGATGCCTTGTGAGGAGCCAACCCTGTTAAAGGTTATAATAACACACTGCTAGGTGTGACCTGGGTAAAGGATTTAATCACCTTGTCAGGAGTGGCCTTGTTAGAGGACTTAGACTATTCCAATCTGAATGTCACCTTGTTAGAGGATTTATACAAATGACTGTTAAGTCAACCTTGTTAAAGGATTTAACTGATACAATGGTAAGAAAGTAATCAACAGTTGTGATCTGGTACATACAACTT